>CAVNZG010001706.1:0-113822 GCA_963693315.1 Diogma glabrata
TAAGATCTCCAGAGACTCTGTCAAGATCGATTGTTTTTAAAGTGGGCACGAGGAAATCGACCAGAAACTTTTTAAAATACAGAAAACCTTCCGCACACTCCACAGTTATCGATTTTGTTTTTGTTCTAATTTTTGGACAACGCATTCGAGCAAACACTTGCTTAGTCCAAAGCACCATTAAATATTATTAGTGGGGTTTTTCATTGCTAGCGAGTCAACCGCTACATATCCGTGTAGTCCTGTGTGACCAGGTACCCACACAAGTATGACGCAGTGAGTTTCTGCTATTTTTTGCAGTTTTTTTGTAGCATTTCCCATATTAGCTTTGAATTAAATCGTGCCGAATTCAGAGCCAATAGCGCCGCCTGACTCTGAAATAATGTATATATCTCTGTTGCTGTATTTTCTTTCTGCACATAAAATTGAGCAGTAGTTGGTGGCTAAGGTTTCGGCTTGAAGTACTTGTGCAGAGGTACCCTGTGCTATCGCCCGTTTTGCACTGGAGCTAAGTGGTATGAATCTCCATAGAGAAATGAACGCAAAGCTGAAACTGGATATAAACAGATACTCGAGGTGTGAGAGAATGGCAGTCAGACATTTTGCATGAAGATCGGAAATATCCGTTGCCTTCTGGGGATTTGAACGGTCCGAACGATTTGATTGCCCAAATTGTTCTGTTGGACGAGAATATTCTGCTGCCTAGTTGGTTTTAAACCTTCATAGTTTCATGCTCCAACGGACTACGGTTTTGTGTATATTGTTTGGCAAGTGAATCTTGAATAATGCCTCCAGGGTTTCACTGCAGCGGGTGGTGTAGGTTTCGTCAGACGAAAGTAAATTTTGGAGTCGAGCTTTCCAAGTCTCTCTTTTTGATCGTCTGAGGTATTTGTTATTGTTAGTAAGAGGCGATTGGTATCCCATCCAGGTATTTATTCTTTTTGCTCTGTTAAAAAAGCTTACGAACTTTACTTCTCATCCTCTCCAAGTTGCCATTGGAGAATTTCGGTAGCATACTTCAGTGATAACATACTGTATGTAGTTTGCCGCATAGTCGAGCTCTATTGTGGAGTTAATACTGCCACCTTCCCCTACATTATCCCGAGAATCGGCGTTGGAGGGATCCCAATCGGTTTTCCTAGGGTTCCTAAAGTGGAGAGTGCTCTCTGGTTGGTGTTCTATGCTGCATGGTTTGCATGAATAAATTTCTCGGTGTTGTTGTTTGCTCAGAGTTAGGTCCAGGAGCTCGTTTCTGATTGCGTTGTGGAAGGGGGTTTTTTTGCCGTTGTAAGCTGTAAACATGTTGTTTGTATATAGGTATTGGAGCAGAGACTCATTATTTGTGTCGATGTTGCTCCTACTCCACACGGTGTGGTGAGCATTGGCATCGCATTCTATTATTTAGTTGTATAGTGTGGGGAAGAAGGATTTCAATCTACACAGCTGTTAGTTCTCTGAAAATAAATTCTGTTAAGGAAAATACTTTTAAGCATTTGTTGAACTCATGGCTCCTAGATGAACACAATATTGTGAGCATCCTGTTAGATAAAGCAGTTCAAATTGGTTGATGGCTTTGCTGCCTTGTATAGGTTAATTCGAGTGCAATTCATTTTAGGCATTTTTTCTTCAGACGACTATAGTAGGTAGGCCATGCTTTTTGTGATGCGCTGCCTTAGTTCCCATGGACACAATGGTTTGCTCGTTGGGGTAGGGTTTGTTTGTTTGTTTGATACCTGGGTGTTTTACTTTCATTGGGGAAAATTTGGTTCTTGATATTTGTAGGTTAGCAGACATCGAACTAGAATCTTTCCTTACAAAGCAGATGTGAATGATCATTTACTTACGACCGAAAGCCTCAAAGTAGTGCTGCCGTACTTTCGCTAAAAATGGGTACTGCTTCTTCCGGTATCGCAGTTGTAGACTGGTTTGGTTTGGTGAGCTTTGCAATTCATGCATGAATCGCACCGAACATTCAGTTGAACTTTAGCTTACTACTTTTAAGAAGCTTCTCGGATTCTGGGTAATTAATGAACACCAGCATCGCAAAACGTTTTTCAACAGTGTACTTCAGGATGGTCCATGATCTCGACCTGATTCGCCTTAGAATCTTCTCTGTTGATTTTTTTGGGCAGTCTAGACGGCAAACTATGAGCCTACGAGGTTGAGGTAATTCGTCCTCTTTTAGCGTACGTATCTGTACTTTTCCGATCAGTATACTCGGTACCGCATTTGCAACCCACTACGTCGATGCATTATCGGCACAGTTAAGCAGCAACCATTTTTGGTAGCAGCCTTCGAAGTTAGGATTATTGACCTCGAATTCTTGCTCTGCCACCAAATCCGTTAATTGTATTTTTCAAAGGATTTGGGAAGGCTATGGCTATGTCTTCGGAGAAGCCTTTATTTATTTTAATTAGTACCCTCTTGCGCTTTTTGTTTTTGGCAAGAAGGTATTAGGGCTGATTGTCGGATCGATTCCGGGTCATTTAATCCGATTTTATTGAACACGTGAATATTAGCTACCATTCGGTGTATAGCCGACGTGATGGTTGCTGCTGACATATCATATTTACTGTTGGATTCTGAGTCACATGTGGTCCCAATTGCCGATTCCAAAGCCGAATCAAAATAGTTTGCAAACTGATGATCTTCTTATTCCGACCGGTCTGACGTGCCAGAGCACTCTTTTGTGGTTGTCTCACGGCATGTCATTTCTGGCATAACCTTAGAGCTTGGTGAGATATGTTTACTATCGTCAACCTTAATACTCGAGTTGCCCGAATGTGCTGATAAATCATGTACGATATTTGAGGCTGTGGAACACGAATTTGAATTTATTGGGTTTCGTGATGCATTTAAAGAAGCATCACTCTTTTTTTCAGTAAATTATAATTCATACAGTGGTGATTGATGTTTCTTATGGAAATTTTAATCTGCTTGGGGTTTCTGCTCAATCATTATTTCCTCGTTCGGTGCTCCGGGTTTGTTTTACGTTAATGTACAATATTCATAATTTTCAATTTTGTATGATTTCTTAATGTTTAAGCGATTACATTTTTAATGTTCAAAATTCAATCAAAAAATAAAATCCAGTTAACGTCGGGCACGAGTGACGAAGTGTGCTGAGCGGGTACCATTTCTAGCAGCATGTTGCATTATACCGCAATTTGAAAATGCCCAGTTTTTTAGATAAAACGTAAAATATTTTTCTTTTGTGACTAAAAATTACAATTTCTTAAATTCTATCATATTGTACACTAGTCCAGTAACTTTGTCGCCTGAGAGTATGGGGTAGTATGCGTCAAATCCGGTAGTTCTGATTTTTTTCAGACTTGTTTATGATGTTGACCTAATGATCCAAGTTTGTGACCTCGAGCGCCGAACGCAACTTTGTCAAAAATCGAAAAAACCGCGAAAAAATCGTTATTTTTTCAAATTTTGGCGATTATAACCCTAAAGGACTAGTTTTTTCTTTATACTTTTTTAAGACGGTTTTAAAGTAGACTAAATTTGCTACAGTATGATACTAGAACTGTCTCTGTAGACCCAATAGTTTCCGAGATTGAGCCTTTCAAAATTTATCATTTTTTTAACTTCGCAATATTTCGCAATATTTTGCAATATTTTAGACAATATTTTAGTCACTCGAAAATTCATTCAGAACGACAGAATTGCAAAAAATTGCGAATTTCGAAAAAAAAAAAGATAAACTTTGAACTGCTTTATCTCGGAAACTATTGGGTCTACAGAGACAGTTCTAGTATCATATTGTAGCAAATTTAGTCTACTTTAAAACCGTTCCAAGAAAGTACAAAGAAAAAACTAGTCCTTTAAGGTCGCCAAAATATAATCGCCAAAATTTGAAAAAATAACGATTTTTTTCGCGGTTTTTCCGATTTTTGACAAAGTTGCGTTCGGCGCTCGAGGTCACAAACTTGGATTATTCATTAGGTCAACTTCATAAACAAGTCGGCAACAATTCAGAACTACCTGATTTGACGCTTACTGTGATGTATAAAGTTACTGGACTACACGTCGTTCATAGACATTTTTAAAAGCACTGAATTATTACAAACTTCTTATAAGAAAATTTATTAGAGTATCAATTTTCATTTATTTAAATGACAAAATCATTTAGAAATTTATTCATGTGACACGAAATGGTCTATTGAGTTATTATCTCTGCAATGTGATCAATAATAGCTTTTCCATTAAAAACCCAAAAACAACAAAATTAAAATTAATAATCGAAATTTGTGATAAATTACATTTTTAAAAGAGTTTTTTTGGAAAATCAAATTGACAATTCAATCAAAAACCAGAAAAATGAAACAATATTTTACAATCATTGTTCTTTTAATACAATTTCGATTTTCATGAATTAAATATACATAATTTCTTTTTTGTATTCTTATAAAAGCCAAACTTATCGACCCTTCCTTTATTTTCAAATTTAGAAAATTTCATCTCATCTCATCTATCGTCTTCAATTCACCTTTTTTCTTTACATTTGATCAATTTTATGTTATAATATTTGTTTTCCATTGAAATGTGAATTAAGTTATCAATGTTTGATTAAATTTATGTTTTTTAGGAAAATTTTGGATTTTCTTAAATTTTTTTTTTGATTTTATTACAACGGAATTTTTTCATAGATTTTTATTTGATGGTCAGTCAGAACTAAGAAGTAAAAAAACTTATTATGTATGTTGATTTTAAATTTTTTAAGAAGAACGTTTATTTGATGTGATTAGGGTTGAAGTTTGACGGTTATTCTAAAATGGTAAAAATTTTAGTTTTAACTTTTACTGGTTCTATATACATATCTAGCATTTTTTGTTTTAAATCATTATTTTGCCCTCTTAAACATTCAAGTAACTTTTTGGAGAATTATATGATGTACTACTACGGTGGCCCAGTTACACGTTTTCTTCTTCTTAGGATTTATTAAACTTCACTTGGAACTTTGGTCAAAGTGGTTTCCGCTCTCACATTTAAATTAGTTAATATGCTTAGGTAGGTAAATTAATTA
Organism: Diogma glabrata; assembly: GCA_963693315.1. Taxonomy (NCBI): domain Eukaryota; kingdom Metazoa; phylum Arthropoda; class Insecta; order Diptera; family Cylindrotomidae; genus Diogma; species Diogma glabrata. The sequence continues at coordinate 5,030 of CAVNZG010001706.1, forward strand.
CGTCAATTTTTAGAAAAGTTCATGTACCATTATATATATTTTACCGCATGGAGTGATCAGTTTTTGTTGATTTGTGATTTGTTTAATTAATTTAATTTGATCTACGGCTGTACTACATGACACGTTCGGATATATGTTATGTTGCTTCTTTGTAGATCGCACCGACTTCTTGTGATCTTATATGTATTTTTTATGCTATTGTTTGTTAATAAAATAAAATGCTACCAAACTGTATAGTAATTTTCAAGATTAGTGTATTCCAAGTAACACCACTCGACTATTTAGATCTTGGTCACTTTTAGTCATATTTAGTGCAAAATTGCTCGTACCAGTCTATTTATTTCTAATTTTTGTCATAAGCACGTGTTTTAAAATATTGGTAAAAAAAGTCAGAATTATGAAAAGTCAGAATCTTAAAATTATGAAAAAATTAATTTAAATATCTCTAAACCAACATAAAATAAGACAAACAAAAAATATTAAAAATATATAATACTTTTTTAAATAACTTAAGTTAAATATTTAAAATCCTCGTTTGTTTTTTGTGTTTGTTTTCATTAGTTTAACTCGAGTTTTTTTCCCCTCATAATTTTAATAAAAAATCAAAAATCATTTTAATATTACGAAATTATGAACTTTTGAACTGAACTTGAACTGAACTGAACGAAAAAATACGAAATTATGAACTTTTGTTTCGTTCGAGTTTGATTTGTACAGATCATACTAAGTTAGAAATATGAATAAATTTGACAACAATGGTTGATGATCAGAATTGTCTCCCGCCGAAATTGTTAAGATTTATATTATATTAATTCTCCATTTAGATTTCTATGTGAGTTCATAAGAAGGCTATCCTATGTCGTAAACTAGGGACGCACACAGAAAAAGTTTTAAGTGGGGAGGGTCCAAACTAGAAAAATTGATACACAGTACTTGATCATTGAATTGTACTCACCATAAATTTTTAAAGAAAGGTTGAATTACATACTCGTGTAGATAATTTTGAGACCAAATGTTAGCTTAACATAAAGTTTATTATGATATGTGAGAATCCCCATATTATTTGTCAAAACTTATGCAGTTCAAATAACAGTAAAACAGTAAATTAAAAAGGTTTAAAAAATACGAAGTGAGCGATTTTCAAACTGTTTGCAATTTTGTCAATAGATCAGTGAGAAAATTTATGTATTTTTAAGTTTTACTGTTTTATGGTAAGTGCATAATATTTTACGATACATATTGTTACGATTACAGAAAAATCCAGACGATTACAGTTACTTCCAGAAAAATCAAATCAACTTGGGTCAACATTAAATAAGATTGAACGATTTAATCAATCAAATCAACATAACGTAAAATAATTGAATAATCTAATATTTTTTTAAGGTTTCTAAAAAGTGACTTCTAATGATCGAGAAGTTTTGCAGAATCGTATATAAGCAATTTACCTCTTGTGGAATGAATTGGTTTTATTTTAAACCTGCGATAGTGAAGTTAAAATTATAAAGGGATTTTTAAATTAGTTATTGTGAATAAAGTTTTAAATGTTATTGAATAAAAATATTTTGTGTATTATTTTGAACGTTGTGTTACTGGAAATTTCTACAATAAACCGTTGGAGTTTCGAAGCTGTTGAAAGAATATTCTAGTTAGGAATATTGTTTGCTGTATTGTTTTCCTGTTGTTGTGGAACAATTAAGATGTTGAATACTTAATAAAACCTGGTGTTTATGCTTACTAATCAGTGATCGAACTCTGAAGAGATTTGGGAATTACGTTTATCGAATTGAGTGTAAGGCCAATTCGAAGTAAGGTTGGAAAAACGTGACAATATGATAAATAATAAAATAAAATTAGTATCAGATTTCAAGTCATAAGCGGAGCAATCAAACGCTGTTATGGGTACTGGTAAAATAATTTCCATGGAAGTCAAACTGCAAATTAAAGTGTTACTAAAGAAGAAACTAATATGAGCCAAGGAGAAAATGCAAAAAATCAATGTTTTGCAATAATTAATTAGAAATATTATTAAAAAAGTACCAAACAGCGAGAGTTGAGAAGCCTAACATAAAGAATCACAAGGAAACACAACCTCCAGGGAAGGTAGAAAAATAGTTCATTATGCTGCAGTTCTTCGACGAAAACCTCTTCGAGTAATTCACTAAAATATTTTAAATGCCAGAGTTCAGGTGTCAAAAATGACAGTCGGAAGACGCTTAAAAGAAACAAATCTCATTGGTCGCCGCCCATGAAAAAAACAAAACTGACTCCGAGTATGATTAAGAAGCGTCTGACTTGGGCATATCTCTTTGCCAAACGGTAAACTGAATCAGCTTGGATAAAAATAAGTTCAAAACCATATTAATCTATAAATGTAAATTGATGAATTTTTAGTTTTTTTTAACATATGTAATATCCATAGGTTTTCTTCTCCAATGAATCTTCTCCAACAGATCACAGTTGAGAGAAATATTTTTGTAAGCTGCCATCCAAATGAAAGGATTCACCTCACTTCAATTTATGCAAGATGGTGCACTCTGTCAAAGCTCAAAAACGATATCTGATTATCAGAGAAAATTAAAGTTCTCGAGTGGCCAGGCAACTCTCCCAACATGAACCCCATCAAAAATGTCTGTGAGGTTTTAAAACAGAAATTGAGTGAAGAGCAAGTGACGAATGAGGTTTTATTTAATTGAGCAAGTAAAATATATTTGAAAAATGACGGTAATGCCAAAAAACAGCAATTAATGGAATAAAAAGTATGCCAAAAAGGATTAAACAATTGATAAAAAATAAGGAAAAGTGGGCAAATATTAATTTTTCTTAACAAAACCTAATTATTTTTGGTTTGTCTTTAAGTAAGTGGATATTCAAATAATTAATAAATTAAACTATTCTGTGGTTCGTTAAAAATTGAAATATTTGTTTTTTATTTGAGTGGCAGTGGTTTAGAGATTTCTCTAAATGTTTTCCCTAAAAACGTAATTGTCTTTTCCGCTTCGAGCCAAACATAGCTGCTTCTTGTTTTTCAGCAATAATACACGTGGATATACGCAATCTTATTACAAACATGTAGATTGATCATTCCGAAGGCTGATCTATGGCTTTCGAATAAATGTAAAAAAGCACAATCTATTAAAAAATTTTTCGAAAGTATAACCAAAACAAAATAGATGAGAACCTTAGATTATACCTAATAGAAAAAAATGTATGTAAAAAACATCTATTTATGTATTAGGAAAAATGCTACTAAATTTACTGAGCACCCAGCTGGCTCATGATATTTTTATAAAGACGCTAAGACTGTTCTGAAAGCTTTTGTAAGTCTTCTATACCTCCTCTTATTGATAGATATATCCATGTCATTGATCTTAAAGAAACAGCTAATTTACTGGGCAACGGCTTTCTTTTAATTCTATATTAGTAGAACATAATTTCCAACCTAACCAGATTCCTATAATTTCTAGCAAAATCAGGCGAATCATTTTTCGTAAAAATATACTCCGGAAAATGCTTTTACAAATAAATACTAATAAGGCATTTGGACCTGATACCATTTCTCCAATTATTCTTAAAACATTTAGAAACGAGTTAGAACACTCACTAAACATTTTTATTTTTTGTATAAAAAAGGAATTATATCCGAAATATGAAAAACGGCTAGTGTACAGCCCAGCTCCTAAGAAAGAAGCTAAAACGGAGCCAACAAATTACAGACCCATATATATCTATATTGTTGGTTGTGCTAAAATATTTGACAATAACATATACATTCATTTTAATATTACGAGCTTCTTCAGTCGTCAAAAATACTTAATGAAAGATGATAAGAAGATTTACTTTCTTTGTTACACATATCTGAAACAAGTCGCTTGAAAACCATGGTGAAACTTTCGGTGTTGCTCTGCGATCGATCAACTATTCAAATCTTACTACTGAGTTTGGATCTTTGCAACATAAAAGAGATGTCGCTGGTTTGGCGATATTTAACAACTATATAATGGACGAACGGGATCAAATCGATTTCACCTAAGCCAGCAAACTTCGCACATTGCACCAGATCATCAGTTGCAGCCCATCCTTTTACAGTTCAAGTGATAAGATGTAGAACTGTCGCTCTTTTATATGATTTTTTTAACAGAGTCTCCGTGAAATTTTAATCCTCAAAACTGTAAAAATAATGTTCATAAAATTCTCCAAGAAAATTTATTAATACTCACAAACCCTAGTTCCCTAGTTAACGTAGTATTTTCGGCTATTCAGAGATGTTAAACTATAATTTATTGTGGTAACATAATATATTACGCTAAAAATGCAAAACTTTGAATAAAAAAAATAGGGAAAAATGATCGGAAAAATTAGAGGGAGGTTCGAACCCGAGGGCCCTCCTAGTGTGTGCCCTTGGCTTAAGCTGAATTTTAGGTTGCAAAACGCATTATTTAGTGTTCGTACGGACTAGCCAGTTCCCGGGTAAGAATTAGCTAATGGGCCAAGCCTGGGCCAAGCCCACGCCACAGCTTTCGGGGTTTGGGCCAGACTTAACATTTTCAAACGGCCCAAGCTTGGCCCAAGCTGGGGATGATGTCTTGGGGCCAAAACTGGCAAAACAGGCTTGGGCCAAGCCTGGCAAATCAAACTTGGGTTTGATTAGATTAGATTAGATTAATTTTGACCAAATTAAAAAGGGTCGAGTCAAAATGTCGCTAAATTTTGCTGAACTTGACTGAAATTGCTTTTTAAAAAGTTCATTTAATAATAAAATATTTGATATTTAACATAAAAAAAAAATCTGAATCTAAAAATCGCCATTTTTATAATTTTCCTTCAGAACAAAAAAAACTGATTCCCGACAGTCATATGCAAAACGAATTTTATCTCTAAAACAAAAAATATAGCTAGTCCTAAACTTTCACAAGTGGTTAGATATAAAATAAGCTTCAATTTAGTTTAAAAAAAAAAAAAGGCTATGCCATCTTTTTTTCAATTACATCATTTTTTTCTTGTGTTACACCGTTAAAAATTATTTCAAAAAATTAACAGTGTACATTTTTAAAAACTTTGTTCTAATACCTATTCAACGACATATCATTTATGAAAATCGATTCAGTAGTTTTTCTACAATCGCTCGTCAAAATGCACTCACATCACAAAATAACAAAAATTGAGGGCACCCTGTGAAGAACCCTGGTCGAAAAAAAAAATTCTAAGAGAATTCGTATTTTTTATTTATCAAAGACTATCTATAAACAAAAAATAATCAAAATTAAAAGGGGTCAAGTCAAAACGTTGTTGAATCTTCGTGAAATTGCTCATTATCATAATTTTTATTTAAATTTCAAGTTCGGTTAAGTTATTTTTTTATAAAAGTTTTAACGAAGGCGTCTTCCACCCTCACGATCTCCACTGCCAGAAAAATATGAACAGGTAACACTTAAAATCTTCAATTTTTTATTTGAATCTTCGTACGTGTAATACAATAAACTAACTCTTGGTTCAGTCTAGGCATGGCCCAGACTAAAACCGGAGTTAACTAGCCAAGGCTTGGCTTGCCAATATTGGCCCGAGGTTGGCCCATTGTTTACATTGGCAGTTCCTACCCGGGTTCTACTTGTGATATTACAAAGTTGTTGATCGTGGTATAGTTATTACTTTTTACTATGTTAATTTATATGCTGATTCTTTTCCAAGCGAATCTTTATTAGGAAGAGCTTTTATCAAAAACAAACCTCGCACTAACATATATGCAAGTAAAAATAATATCAAGCTTTGATTAACGAAAAATTAATAAAACAGCATCATAAAACAAAAATAAAATAATTATGTGAACAACAACAAAAACAATCTCACTTTAATGTCTTCAAAACCTTCAATCCTACCTAGTTGTATATAATATTGTTGTAACTTTTCCTGATTTGAATTGTTAGAATATGCAATTGCAAATATTACACTATGATATACTGTTCTTATTATTAAAAAAATATTGCCATTTTTTTGATAATCAAAATTATGGAAAAATGGAGATTGTAGGCAATTTTTTTGACGATTTTCTACAAATATATCATGGATGAACGGGTTTCTAAAGAGATCAAATCGATTTTACCTAAGCCTGCAAACCTATCGCGTCATACCAGAGCATCGGTAGCGGCCCATCCTTTTACAGTTCAATTAATTAGATGTAGAACTGTAGCCTTCCAGCGCGACTTTTTCAACAGAGTCTCTCATCTCTGGAATTCATTACCTTCGTGGGTTTTCCCTGATAACTTTAACCCTCAAAAGTTCAAAGTCAACGTTCATAAATTTCTAAAAGAAACTTAATTCTCAATTGATTATAATCCCTTGTTGGCATGGTATCTTCGGATGTTCAGAGACGTTAATGTATAATTAATTATATTAACACTAAAAATGCCTAACTTCCAATAAAAAAAAAAAATACAAATTGCATTGCAAAAATTGGCTAATCCAATAATCTGTAGAGTCATCCATTGACGTTTTGTAAAATTAAACGCATTTTATTAAATTATATCACACGTTTCCTCATAATAACAATAAATATTTTTGATATATTATCTTTTACAACTAAATTTTGTAAAAGCAACCGATGTAGAAGAACTAATTTTAAATCTGTTTGCTAATTTTTGTATATAAATCATAACTTAAGATTATACATCAAAGTTTGATAAATAATTGAATATTAAATATGCCTTAAAAAAATTGTCTATCTATCATTTTTATTTTTCCAACTTTAAAATTCAAAATCACAAAATTTTTAGATAGTTAAATAATTTTAGTTCAAACAAAATTGATTACAATCAAAATTGATAGTCTGTTTTGCATTGTATCTAATAATTGACCAGATCGAACAGAATGCCCGATGTTTTATTAGCGAGAATTTTCTATCTTCGTTTCTTTTCAAATATACATTGATCACCCGCACCAACAAAAGTTATTCAGAATGTCCATCACACGATCTTATATATAGATCCCTTTGAATGAGAAATCATTTTTTGATCCGTAAAAACACATCGCGCCATAACTATTCTTATCACAAAAAATTCAATACACATGCCAACACGAAAATCAAGTGTTATAATTTCACATTTCGCATGAATTCTAAACTACTGCAGCTAGGGTATCCAAATTACTCGACTTTGCAAGTACCCGGGTAGTCGAGCATTAATTTCGGAAATACCCGGGTATTTGAACAAGAAATAAAATATATCTAGAAAAGTTAAGGTAAGGTGGGGTTGCAGCAGTGAAGGGTTAATCATCCCTTAAGAAGCCAATTGAAGCTTGTTCAATGCAAAAATAAGTTTTCGGAAATTTATTTGAATAATTATAAATCACTGAATTTCAGCCAGTACCGAGACTAGAGTATTCAATACCAATGTTTTTTATACTAGCAACATCGACAATACTGGTACTGCGATTGTTAAAAAACGCTACTGGATGTCGTCAGTTTTATATCAAAACCAAAAGAAAATACTATAACTTTTTTTTTAAATATGTTTTATATCATTTATAAAAGATATTAAAAAATTGCACCAATGGCCAATCATCAACAGGAATAATTCCAATTTCTTAATATCGGTAATTCTATTTATCATACAAATTTGAGCTAACGTTACCAGGTGACTAGGAGAGAAGAATTCCCATTAATGATAATTCCACATAGTTTTGTCTACCAGCATCTTTTGCATGATCATATTTATCACTCCGTTTAATATCCTTAACAACAGATTATGTATTTCATTACAATATCAGACACACAGGTTGTTTGGAAATCCTAAATAAAAAAACCATAATTACTTGCAATCAATATAATAAAAAAAATTGTAACAAAAAAAAATAAATAATAAAATAATTTTTTCCCAATTTCATTCGAACGGTAGACTTAAAACCAACAATATCGAAGGATTAAAATTAAATTAAATAAATTTAAATTATACTTTTGAAAATTTGTTTTATTAGTAAAATTAAATTAGTTCATGGTTTGAGCTTTAAATTAATTAGTGACAATAATTAGTTTCGTGATAAACATTTTGGTGCCGAAACCCGGGATTTTTAAGGTGATAAGTGCACGTGGAAGCTGCTGCATTCAACATTCATATAAGCACAGATAAGTAGCCATTTTTGTTTAACTATAATTTATCAAATATATTATGAAATTTCAATCTTGTAATTTGTTGATTTGTAAAGATTAATTACATTCCTAAAATAAGAAAATAAGTAATTAAAGTTGAATAATAAAAACATTAAAACGGTGAAGAGAATAACGTTAGTTAAGTGAGTGTAAATAATTACAGTGTCGAATAATTAAATTATAAAATGGATCGCCAATTGAGAGTCAGAGATAGAACGGTAAATCAATTGAAGGCAATATACAATTTTAGTACCGCCATTAACGCTAATACCAAGCTAGAAGCAATACAAACGCGAGAAACGAGCTGCGAGAAATTGTATAAGGATTTCAACGATCACGAGCTGCAACTACTAGCGTCTGATCAATACGTACCCATAACAGATGAAATTGATTCGATATTTTTGGATACTATGACGTTATTGAAGACCGCAATTAATGAAAGGTCAACGAAACCGAACATTGAAGTAACGGACCTTAACGCTACGCTCGGTCAATTCATAGGCCAACAACAAAGTTTTATGACCGGAATCCATCAATCGCAGAATATTCGATTACCGAAAATCAATATAGAACCATTTTCCGGTGACTATAAGCTCTGGCCATCATTTCATGACTTATATGTCACATCAGTTCATGAAAATAAAAACTTAAGTGCTGTACATAAACTACAAATCTTGAATGGCTTACTGAAAGACGAGGCAGCGCATTTGATAAAGCATATAAAGATTACCGAACAAAATTATAATGAAGCTTGGGACAAGCTGGTATCCAGATATAATAAGCCAAAATCCGTAGTATGCTCGTTAATTCAATTGTTTTTGAACCAAAAGGCTTGTACACAACCTAATCATCGGGAGTTAAGAAAGCTATGCGATACATCGGATGAGGTAGTTCGCGGATTAAGAACCTTAGGAGAACAAGCTGAAACGCGTGACCCTTGGTTAATCCACCTATTACTCAACAAGGTAGATGCAGACACGAGGCAGTCATGGGCAAGGGAATCAATTAATAACGCACATCCAACATTTCCGGAATTTTTGATCTTCCTAAATACGAGGTGCGATGCGTTAGAATCGTGCATGGAAAATACCAGACATACCAATACATTACCAAAGCATGTGAAATCATTCAACATTACATCCACGCCTACTAAAAAATGGAGTTGCATAGCTTGTAAACAAGATCATATGTTATATAAATGTGCGTTATTTAAAAGTTTAAATGTAGAAAATCGTATAAAGATGATTGAGAATGCTAATGGATGTACAAATTGCTTGAGATCTAATCATCAGGAACGCCAATGTTTCTTACGGGCTCGGTGTTTGATTTGTAAGCAACGTCATCATTCTTTATTACATAAGGAATCAGCATCAACTAATTTATATCTAACAACCGAACAACAATCAACGAAAGAACAACAATCCATATTGGATCAACAATCAACAAGTTCCCAACAATCAACGAGTTCCCAACAATCAACGAGTTCCCAACAATCAACAATTCAAGGCAGTGCTACTAATGCAATGTTAACTACTTATCAACTTACAGATATCCCAAATGAAAATAGAGCTATAGATGTACCAGTTTTACCAACTACTGTAACATCAACTGCTATAAACTCTCATCATGCAACAAACCGAACTAATGTAAATTCAAAATCACCAATAGAAACAAACCATTCATCAATTACATCCTTACAGGAAACCGACATTCCTTTTAGAACCTTATTACCTACAGCCTTGATATACATTCAAGCAAATAACGGTAAACTTATGTTAGCCAGAGCTTTGCTCGATTCCGGATCTCAGTCTTCTTTTATATCGGAATCGTGCGTACAACGCTTAGGTCTACGTCGCGCATACTCACAAATGCCAATATACGGCCTAGCTGCCAGCTCTGCAGGAAAAACAAAGGGAAAAACGAATATAACAGTCACCTCCCGTGTAAAACCTTATTACACGATCAACTTAACGACATTCATTATTGATAAAATATCCTCCTCGCTACCCACAACTAAAATATGTATACCACACAACAACGAAATTTGGAACCTAGACCTAGCAGACCCACAATTTAACATACCATCAGCAGTAGATATATTGATTGGAGTTGAATTCTTTTTGGACCTGTTAGAAGAAAAGAGAATAAAAATAAAAAATTTTCCAATACTCCATTCCTCGAAATTTGGATGGATAATCGGAGGGAAAATTTGCTCGCATCAAACAGACAAAAAATGTTCACAAAGCTTCAATGTCGGGGTAACCAGCCACAGTAATGAGAATTTAATAGAGTTATTAAAAAGATTTTGGCAAATTGAAGAACCGTTAAGTACCTACGACAAACGAGACGAAGAACATCCCTGTGAATTGCAGTTTCAGCAAACAACCAGAAGATCGGCAGATGGTAGATTTATTGTTCGCCTACCTTTTACGCCTGCAAGGTCAAAATTAGGAGACTCATTGGCGACAGGCAAAGCAAGAATGTTGGGTTTAGAAAAGAGATTCTCGCGTTCCCCCGAATATTATAACGATTATCGGCAGTTCATTCAGGAATATATTCAACTGAAACAAATGGTTCCTATGACTTGGTTTGAACTACCACAGCAAAACAATGAGAAGTATTTTATGCCACATCATGGCATTTATAAAGAAAGCTCTACGACAAAGCTACGTGTTGTTTTCGATGCGTCATGCAAAACAACCTCTACGATTTCATTAAATGATTGTTTACTAGTGGGACCCAAGCTCCAGCCTGACTTAACTACCACTCTACTGCGATTCCGTATGAACATTATTGCCATCAATGCGGATGTAGAAAAAATGTATCGGCAGATATTGGTTGATGCAAACGATTCAAATTTTCAGTGCATTTTATGGAGAGACAATCCACAAGAGGAATTAAAACCTTATAGATGTACCACAGTCACTTATGGCACAGCTTGCGCACCTTTCCTTGCGATACGAACATTGGAAGAATTAGCAAAACAATATGAATCCAAATACCCAGAAGCTGCACGAGTTATCAGAACACAATTCTATATGGATGATTTGCTCACGGGCAGCGATACGGTAGAAGGTGCCATAAAACTAAAAATCCAAATTATAGAAATACTAAATGACGGTGGATTTAAACTTCGAAAATGGAAATCTAATTCTGAAACGTTTTTACAATCATTGGAACTCGAAAGTCCCGTTGAAATTTCTAAATTAATCGAAGATGATACAAGCACAAAAACGCTCGGCATTATGTGGCATTCAAAGCGCGACATGTTTACATTCAAGCTAAACATTGAAACTAACGATGTAAAATGGACAAAGCGTAAAATATTGTCAGAAAGTTCTAAATTGTATGATCCTTTAGGATGGCTGTCCCCTGTGGTAATTTGTTTTAAAATGCTACTACAAAGACTCTGGTTAACAAAAACAGATTGGGACGAAGAAACACCGAGTAACATTTTAACTACATGGAAAAAAATATATTTCAACTTACCTCAACTACAAACTATCCAAATACCTAGATGCTTGATGCCGAAAATAGCGCCCACCACGGTCCAATTACACGGATTTTGCGACGCATCGGAATCTGCATATGGGGGTGTAGTATATATCAGAACAACCAATGAAAATGGAGAAATAATTTGCCGAATAGTTTGTTCTAAAAGTAAGGTGGCTCCTATAAAGCAAATAAGTTTACCAAAACTCGAGCTGTGTGGTGCAGGTCTGTTAACAAATTTAATTAAATATTGTCAAACCATATTGAACGTAAACAACGAGAACACATTTGCCTGGACTGACTCCATGGTTGTGTTACATTGGTTAGCAGATGTGCCAACTAGGTGGAAGACTTTTATAGCAAATCGGACAAGCACTATTTTAGAAATTTTACCAAGAGAAAACTGGAATCATGTGTCCTCAAAACAAAATCCAGCCGACTATATATCGCGCGGAGTTGAACCAAAGCAAATACTCAACTTGAATAATTGGTGGCATGGTCCTAGTTGGTTGACAGAAGATAAATCCAAATGGCCACAAACTAAGTCACAAGTGTCGCTTGAGGGAGTGGATCTCGAAGACCGAAAAAAGGGGTCATTGGTATTTGTCGAAACAAATGAAATTTAACTCACGCGGAATATATAGAATCCGAATTATTTATTATTAAATCGATTCAGGCGGCCAATTTTAAAGCTGAATTACGCAAAATTCATTTAAATTTACCATTAGAACGCAACAACGTGCTAATTTCACTCGATCCGTTTATAGACCAACATGGTATACTTCGAGTAGGTGGTAGATTGAGGAACTCACAAATAAATTATTCCGCAAAACACCCAATAATATTACCGAAAATTCATCCAGTCAACAACTTAATCGTTCAAGAAGTGCACACCACTAATATGCATGCCGCAACCACGTTGATGATGAATTTGTTGAGGCAAAGGTTTTGGATAATTGGTGTTCGATATCTGATAAAAAGACATATTAAATCCTGTGTCACATGTGTAAGATATCGAGGCACACATCGCACACAAAAAATGGCGGATCTACCGGCAGAACGATGCACCCAAAGTAGGCCATTCTTAAATACTGGTGTAGATTACTTGGGACCAATTTACATTAAAATGTCTCAACATCGAAATGCGCCACTTACCAAGGCTTATGTGGCCGTATTTATATGTTTAGCAGTAAAGGCTGTTCATTTGGAAGTTGTGAGTGGTCTTCAGACTGAAGCATTTCTAGCAGCGCTAAAGAGATTCGTGTCTCGACGCGGACTTCCTAACCAAATATGGTGTGATAATGGTTCAAATTTTATCGGTGCCAACAATGAACTAAAAAAACTTAAAAAAGAAATTATGAACCAACAAAATAATGAAATAATTTCCAATTTTTTATTACAGAAAGGCATAGAGTTTAAATTCAATCCTGCTAGTGCACCCCATTTCGGTGGGTTATGGGAGGCGGCTGTCCGGTCCATAAAATATCATTTCAGGCGTACCATGAATGATGCAAAACTCAACTTTGAAGAGACAACCACGTTGCTGACCCAAATCGAGAGTCTGTTAAACTCCAGACCGCTATGCCGAATTAATGACGAACCCGCTAATTTGGATGCACTAACTCCTGGGCACTTCTTGATTGGCGAACCATTAATAGCTGTTCCAGAACCACTTTTAGAGATGGTGGCACATAACAAGTTGTCCAGATGGCAAAACATTCAACGGCGCATTCAATCTTTCTGGAAAATGTGGTCTCGAGACTATCTAAGTACGTTAAATGAACGATCCAAATGGAAACGAGGAAACAACAGCATACAGCCAAACGAAATTGTTATCATCAAAGAGGATAATCTGCCACCAAATCAATGGCTGCTTGGGCGTATAGTTCAGACTCATCCAGGCAGTGATGGTATAGTTCGAGTAGCAACCGTTAAAACAAAGGCAAACATCATCAAACGTACTGTAACGAAACTTATACCATTACCAAATTGGGGAATATGAAATGTTGAACTTAGTTTAAAATGCTTTGTATTTATAATTATAGCTTAAGAAACTATTGTCTAAATAATTTCTTAACGCGGCGGAATATGTTTGGAAATCCTAAATAAAAAAACCATAATTACTTGCAATCAATATAATAAAAAAAATTGTAACAAAAAAAAATAAATAATAAAATAATTTTTTCCCAATTTCATTCGAACGGTAGACTTAAAACCAACAATATCGAAGGATTAAAATTAAATTAAATAAATTTAAATTATACTTTTGAAAATTTGTTTTATTAGTAAAATTAAATTAGTTCATGGTTTGAGCTTTAAATTAATTAGTGACAATAATTAGTTTCGTGATAAACACAGGTACTAGATTTTGGTTGAAAAGAATAAAATTTAGCTTATTTCCCAAGTTCACTCGGCCTGAATTGCATGAATGTATTTTTGACTAAAATTTTTTTATTAAAATTTGTTGTGTAATAGGACTTATAACATGAGTCACAACAACACATAGAATCCTAGAATAGAACTCCATAGAACACCTTGGTCCCATTAATCCTTAAAAGGTCCTAGGTTCTACCTCCCAATCAATATTAATTCAAGCTTAGGGATCTTTTGATTGCTTGCTGAAAACCAAAATTTTATAGTAAATCAAATTACCTGGGTTAATACAGGTTAAAAAAGCCCAAAATACCCGGGTACTCGATAATCGACATTGGATACCCTAACTGCATCCTCATTTACATTGCATACTTTGTTGGAAGTATCATATTCTCTCGTGATATATGTATTTTTATTATTGAACAGATCAATTAATAAAATAATAAATTGATTTACGGAGCCTAGTTAGATGTTTATACTTTGATTTTTGTATTTTGATATAGATTATAGAGTAAGAACTGAAAATACGATTATGATTTGTTTTTATGGAGCTGTTTTTTTATGGTTTTGATTCTTACTTTCGCTTTAAATTGCCAATACCTTGCTTTTTAATTACCATACTTTGCTTTAAATTACCGTTGAACATTCAACGACGACACATATAAAGACGTTAAAATCAAACTCAAATATGCGTAACAAGCTGCAAATGACAGAGATCAGCAGAGATATTTCCACATCTATTAATGGACATGAAAACGGAAAGGTATCGATTGATCTAACCTCTGGAAAAAATTACGCTGCCTCATAGCTTTGGTAAGTTAGTTCTGCACGAGAAGAATTAGTTAAAAAAGCATTTTCAAATATTCTAACCAATTATAAAAATCCCAAATTGCTGGATAAACGAGCTATTCTTGCGGCCAAGAAAAAAGACGTCGACGAACCCAAAAATATTATTAAATCTAACATTTAAGGCGAAAAAGCAATATTGAAAAAAAATCGTTGAGGTAAAGCGATCTGGCAGGGCTACCACAGCACGTATTGCAACTGAAAATGGGCGTGCAAATTATGATTTTTGTAATGTTATGATAAATATTGGAATTTAAGCAATATTGAAAAAAAATCGTTGAGGTAAAGCGATCTGGCAGGGCTACCACAGCACGTATTGCAACTAAAAATGGGCGTGCAAATTATGATTTTTGTAATGTTATGATAAATATTGGAATTTATTTTACACAAAAAAGCAAAAACTTAATTTTTTTATAAAACACAGATTGTACAAATTTTAAAAGATAAAATTTTTACCGATAATTTTACCATGGGTAATATTGCTTTTACATCTGTTAACGTGGCATCATCACGAAATACTCTATAGATAAGATTGAGGGTGCTACCGTTAGCTGAATAGAGATCATCCGCCATCACCCCTAAGATATCAGTTTGACTAGTGATATCTCACTGCTATTGCCAGTGGTATGTGATATCTCACGTTAGTTCATAGTTATAGCTCATAGCTTATAGTTGTCGTGTGCTTATTTTGATTTACACCTTAGATTTTACTGACTAGGTCTTCTGTTATAGTTTTTAAGTTCGAAGAATCTACTTAGGACTGAATTAATGTGACAGCAATGTAACACACACAACGATGTTAATTTAAACGTTTAAGGTAGCTCCGTATTTTGAACATACTGGTGATGCATACTCTTAGAAACGGTATATGTGGCAATAAAATCACAAAAATCTCAAAAGAAAAAAATATATAAAAATAGCTCTAAAATTTTTACTATTATAAAAATGTCAACAGTTAATAATCTCAAAAAGGAAATACATATTTCTGTTTTAACAATATCTACATTGTATCTCAATCAATTTAATATTATATCTCACAAAAAAAATATAAAGCTCAACATAAGTAATTGTTGGAATGAAATAAAATTGAATAAAATATAAATAATTTTTATTGAATTAAAGCCATATAAAACTACTAAAAATAAAAAAAAAACAAGTAAAGCACAAAAAACACTTTATAAAAAACGAATATAAAAAGCTCATATAAATACATTCACAAGATAAAATAAACAAGTGTATATATATATACATGTACATTAAATGTAGAACTAACTATAAAATAAAAAAACGAGTAGTTCATGAATGGTCGACCACCTGTTGCCATATTAACTTTTATGAACTAAAAGTATTTTTATAGAAATATGAAACCAAGTTTGCAAGTATTTACTCTAAATACAACCAGAAATATCTATAAAAAAGTAAGCAAATCTAAAGGAACATAAAAAATGAACAACAAAAATAATCCTCATAAAAAATACGTAAAGTTTTTGTTTGTTTCGTTTTTACTTGTAACTGATATTCTCTATGAAAATTTTGGTAGCATTTCGAAGTTTGGAATTGTTGCTTAATGGAGATCGATTGATTTTAGAAATTGTTTTATTTCCATATGCCGCAAATCTTTTTGAAAGAATTGGCCAAATCTGTGACTTTGCGACTGATAATCGTGAAGTATAAAAACAGAATAAACGGTTTTAGATATGAAAAGACTTAAATCCTAAGGTTCTCAGATATCAAGACTTAGGGATTTTATATAGTTTTTGGTAAAAGGCATTTACATTTAACTTTAAACTCTTTATAAAAATACAAGTATTTTGTTTCGGTTAAGAAATCTGTTACAAAATACACGAAACATCAACGCGTTGTCGTAAAATTATAACAGATCATGAGATGACATAATAACTTGGAATAAAATAAAACGGAACGAGATTCCTCTCTATTCAACAGTTCTAATTTTTCATAAAAAATGAAATATTTACCCATAACTAATACAGACAATTTCTCAGAACAGAAACAACTGAGACGAGATAATATTTTCCAATCCAACTGCTCCCATTAGCCCGTAATACTTGGCAGCGCAAACTACCATTTAGTGAAACGTGTTTTTTTTTAATAATTACAACTTTTGTTAAAAGCGATATCTAACTCTTGCAATTACTCTCTCTACCCCAATTCGTCCTGTTTCACCTGAAATCCTTCAATTTTTCTCAATCTTGCAACTTCACCATAAGCTTATGTAACCATTTTAATCAAAATCGAAGGACATGACTGAAATTTATTGAAGTTTTAATTAAACAGAACTTTCCCTTTCCATCCTTGTCGAATTTTTCCAAAAATTTTCAGAACTATAGAAACCGATCTAAAAGCTTATGTAACAATCACCATCGAGCGGTACGCCTTAAGAGTTATTGTAGTACCCTTTCCCCCACTCCAATTTATCTAATCAATGTTTAGAATAAACAGGTATTCGGGGTCCCCTTCTCAACCCTTGTTTAATTTAGCTCAAAAGTTTTTCAGATCACCACCTCTAGCCAAATAATTTTGAAAAAAATTATTGAAATCCCCCCAGTAGTTTTTATCGTTGTGATTATTTCGATTTTTTTTGGCTTATATCTTCAAATTTCTTATTATGTGATGTTTATTATTATTATGTTTTTAATCAATTTCTATTATTATTATTCCATTTCTTTCTATATTATGTGACAAATATTCTACATTTTTTGATGTAGAATATGTAGAAAATTATCAATAAAAATGTACATAAGATACAATGTAGAAAAATTAATATGCTACAAAACTTATTTTACGCCAAAAAATCTGAACAATGAATACAATATTTCTTACCACTGTGACATTTATACATTGGCAAATTTTCGAATGATAGGACTTTTAGTTTTTGAATTATAAATTATTTTTGGAGAATTTTGGACGGACACCACAGGTCTTTAACAAACATTTCATTTTACTTTTTGAAAGCACTCAATCATTAAACACGACCGTATCTGCAACCACCAAGTATTTTTAAACTTTCCTAAAAACTTTTCTGAGAAGTTGGTAGGCAAAAAATGGTGGGATGGATTATGATTTTGTTTTTGTCAAACAGTGTAATTCTTGAAAGAAAGCGTTTACATCATTTTCTGAAAGTTTTTCTGACTGAATTAAACTGCAACCACTTACAACCAACAAGAAAATATTAGAGCGTTGCACAATAAATATCGTTGTAAGAATTTCGTATACTGTCAGTACAATCGAATATCGGAGAACCTATAAGTCCTGAGATCTCGAATCTTTGGCTTCCTGCTGTTTCAAAGAAAATAAAAAATTTTATTATTACATTTTGTTACACATACATTTTACATCTTTTTTATTTATTGTAAGAATTATCATCCCGTAATTATTTAAGTTTGATTTTATTACTTACATTTCTGGTTTGTGATGTAATGATTACTAGGAGGGCCCGGCGTGCTTCGCTACAAGCAATGATTTCAAAAAGTGGTTATGAGAAATGCTAGCATATAATTTTTAATTTTTCTTTTTAAATATATGAATGAAAAATAATCAGAACTCTAGCTGATCAGTTCGGATATATGAAAAATTAGCGATCAAATAAGTTTTCAAGTAAGCTTATTTGATCTCTAGCTTATTTGATCGCTAATTTTTCATATATCCGAACTGATCAGCTAGAGTTCTGATTATTTTTCATTCATATATTTAAAAAGAAAAATTAAAAATTATATGCTAGCATTTCTCATTACCACTTTTTGAAAACATTCCTTCTACGTCAACAAAATGTCTACGCAAAAACTTTATTTATAAGCGTAGCGAAGGACGCCGGGCCCTCCTAGTGTATAAAAATACAACAATCAATAATCAATTTTTTATCCTCTTTCATTCACAAACAATATATACTAAAAATTCTAACAATCAAATTTACGATCTCAAACTATCATACCAAACACACATTACAAAATTGTCGCTGAAAAAAAAATACAACAATCAATAATCAATTTTTTATCCTCTTTCATTCACAAACAATATATATTAAAAATTCTAACAATCAAATCTACGATCTAAAACTATCATACCAAACACACACATTACAAAATTGTCGCTGAAAAAAAAAATAACGTCCATACTCTCCTAAATCAATGCATAAACTGAAAAGAAAATATAAAATACTATAAACAAAGAAAAGATTTGGACGGTTCCATTTGATCCATTTGATTTGATTTGAGGGGAGGCAGTTGAATTCAACAATACATTATAATTCGTCTATAACTTTTTTATTTATGATCCGAAAAATCCCAAAAATCTCTCAGATTTAGGTTACACTAATATCAGTTAGCAGTGAAAATTTGGAATGAGTTAAAATTCGAATAAAAAAGCCTTAGGCTGTACAAAGTACAAAGTTAGCGTATTAATATATAAACATTGATTGGCTACAGTTATGATTTTCAGTTTTCGATGTTTTGATTACTGAAATGAAGTTTTGTAAATGTGTTTTGTTCAGTTATGAATAAAAATTAAAACTATAATCATCACCTTGATAAATTAAAAACTTATTTATAATTTCAAAGTGGACATAGTTCGAATGATAATTTTAGAACCAATAAATTTTGATTTTTTAGTGAGATTATAAACCATTTCAGAATGGCATTCTTTAAATTAAAATCGGTTACATTGTGTTGTTTTTTTCGTCCGTTTTGAACGTGCCAACTTTTAGAAACGCATTAATGGTAAGCAATAATTTTCTTATAAAAATCAAAATTATTTCTCACTTTTCAAAGCTGTTTGACAACAGTTTAATAAAAAAAGGAGCAAATAAAAAACTTAACTGAAACACTGACCAAGTCAAAATTTCAAGTAAATTCTTTTAAAAATTCATCGCTATCGCAATTGCTATCGCTATCAGTCTTGCAAGTTGTACAACGTTTTAATTAAGTCGTTACTATTGGTGTCATATTTAGATTATTGAGGCGAGCATTGTGAGGCAGACTATTTCGACATAAAAATTTCGTATTTTGTTTTTGAAATCAACTTCCTTTAACCTATATGCCCTTATTTCTCAAGAAAAATTAAGCGTGTTATTGGTCTTTGACAAAATGTCTCTTAAGAATAAACTTCGTAATTTTACAGGTCTTGTTATTAATTAAAACTATGTCTGGAATAAAAAAATTAAGTCAAAAGGCCCTCGCAAAAAAGAATTTTCCGGCAAATATTTGAATACTTTATGTAAATAAATAATACACAAAATAAAATTGCAGCACAAGTACGTTGCCGCATGGAGGGATCAGTTTTGGTTGATTTACAATTTTTTTTAATTTTTGATCTGATCTACGAGTGTGACAACTGACAACTCTTGTCTCCGCTATACCACATACGAGGTAACGTGAGATATCACATACCATAATGGCAATAACAATGAAATATCACTAGCCAAGGTGATATCTTAAAGGCACTTCCAGATGAACTGAATTCAGTTAAAGGTTCAGCACACACAATCCTAGTTATGGAATATTCCTTGACTCATAGAATATATCTTGACATTGGCAACCAAATTTTAGTTTCGTTCATGCAAATTTTTCTAAAAATTTGTTTTTTACTCCTTTTCTTTTCTTTTTCTTTCTCCTTCCTTTCTCCATTTTCTTTCTCCTCTCTCCTACTTCTCCTAAAAAATGTGAATTTTTTGTTCAGAAATGCCTCTTGTAATTTTGAAGTATTTTGAATACTAGTCCGAATTTTTTTTCACCCCTCAATTTTTTTGCATAGTAGGTCTCAATATTTTCTAACAGAAGTTGGATTTTCCTCGTTCGTTGGTCATTAACTTAAACATTTCTTCAAACGAATCAATTTAATGTGAATTTAATTTATTTCGTATTGCGGGACTTTTTGCAGCCAAATCGGGACGGGAAATTAGGACCATGAGCCACTGCCACTGGCTTAAAAACTAAACTATCGTTGACTTAGCAAAAATAAATTAAAATGAGACTGAAAATAATGATGAAGGAAGAACTTGAAAAACTGTGATATTATTTTAAATCTTAGCTTAAATCTTAAAATTATTTGACTACGAAAACATTATTTAAGGACCATAAATAGAAAAAACTCGCTACTCAAAATCTTAGGAGGCAATTACTTGAATATTGTATATGAAAAAAAAGGAATGGATCTCCTTGACAAGTTTGACTCATTGCTTATAGTTATAATCAAAAAAGCGTCTTCGAATTTTTAAGGTTGTGCCTATTCTTCTTGCCATTGTCGCACAAATTTCTTGTCATCTAAACAAACCTTGAACTATTTCATTTAAGAAATTTAAAGCAAAAATACTCAATATAACAACCTTTTGTTGCAAGAGACAGTCCAAATAGACTTAAACCTATGTTATGATCCAAATTTTGTATAAGTTTGCTTTTATATTGAAAAGATTTAGACAAACCTCAGTAAGGTATTTTGTATCAGCCTCTGATCAAATTGCCCAAATACAAAAACCCAAATCAAGACTGGATATATTCAAATAAGGTTAACCTTAAAAGGGTATTATAATTCAGGCCCGGAACCAGTTCACATCAGATTGCCCTCTCTGGTCCTGATTACGCCCTGACTATATTCAGGCTTTCCCTAACTAATTTCTACTCGGGCATATTTCCAAACAAGAATATTTTTTCAAAAGCTTCAGTAACTCTAACGGTTGATTGTCAAAATTTCTAGTATAAATAAACACAGCGTCCAAAATAATACAAACAAATATTTCTATTCAATAACTTTTGAATCTCTATTCACAATTGAAAAATAACTATACTTCTATTTACACGGTCTTATGTTCACGATACAGCGTTTCGTTTATAATTAATTTCAATAAACACAATCGTATTCCTCTTAGCCAGTTTACACTATTGCAGTCTAATTTAAATTATATCCACTATTGCAATTCATTAATAAGATCTATCTCTCGTTTTGCAAAAGGAATTTCCTAAATACAATTCTGCCTAATTTCTCGATTATTCGAGGTACATCCAAAATTTCTATACAAAGAAAACTGGAGTAATTCTAAATAATGGACGTCATTATTTTGCATGTATATTATATAATGTTTTTAATTTCACCGTTTTTCTTGGAAACAATGTGACGTTGATTTTAGCTTTAAAATATTTTATAGGAGATAATTGAGGTTGGATACAATTTTGTTTTGTATTTCATTGCGATTATGTAGAATTGTAACAATAGGGGAAGTAACTGAAAGGAATATTGTTGTGCTGTTTGGGACGGCTCTGTTTCGTTACCAAGAAATGAAACTTAATTTTGCACGCTTTCAAAACAGGATGAACATTAGCAATTTCCCATTCAATAAGAAAATACGAAAATTTCAACCACGCAGTATATATAAAATTGAGTTGCGTGAGGAAAGAAGTTGTTTTATCAATCGATTGGTAATTTTATCAAGCCCTGCGTCCTTGGAATTGTTTAGTGATACAAAATCAGATTAATCAGTTTAAAAAATCAGATTGAAGGTTTTTTACAGCATCAATTTCAAAATTATTAAGAGTTTAGTTTCCTCAACCTGAGCATTAAATTAAGGAATGGACGATTGACTACCGTGATGAATTTTTGCAAAATGTTCTGCAAACAATTCAGCTTTCTTGGCGTTTGTGATTGAACCTTTACTGGGTGAATCCGTAGTAGCTTCAGTATAAAATACACTTATTGAATTTTGGGTTTTACGCAATATTTAGAAGGTTATACGTTTTCTTGTTAATACAATCCTTCGAAATGTCAATTAAATGAGTTTGACCCTACAACGACACTTATTTGTAGAATGTGTCATAGTTTTGAGATAAAGAACTCTAAAAAACTTTTTTGGCTATCATTACTGCGTGCAAGCTCGGCTTTTAACAAAGGCGAAAAGGCGCTATTCCTGAATTCTTCTATTGGTCTAACGCCGCTTATTTTATAATATTTAATTTGTATGAAAATTTCACTTTACTTAATCGCCGGATTAGGCGTAACTGAAACTATACTTCTTCGGGATATGGAATAACATAAAATACAAACAACAACAAAGGAATTATATTAAAAAATTAATTATCAATCTATAGAGTAATAGTCACCAGGCCTTCACCGGTTTCAATTGATGATTTCCTTCGGCAAATGCCGAAACATTACGATTTTCCGAGGATCTTGTAAATTTACTACCACAATTTTGTTTTTCATTAATGGGTGGAAATTTGTTTTAGAAAACGAGGGTAACCTTGTCCGACAAAAATTTGTCTCCTATTGTCGAATCAAACATCCCAAAATGTCAACTGTCGGGCTCAACAATAAGAGATACATTTTTATCGGACAAGGTTACCCTCGTTTTCTTAAATAAATTTCCACCTCCCATTAATCAAAAACAAAATTGTGGTAGTAAATTTACAACATCCTCGGGCAATCGTAATGTTTCGGTGTTTGTCCAAAGGCAAAAGTGGCTGAATCGAGAAAAATGGCAGACACACAAGTTGATGGACTCGTCAAGGACATTCACCTCACGAAGTGTAAAATGTGTGGTAATCATCAAATGGAACCGGCGAGGGCCTGACGACTATTGGAACGAAGTAAAAAAAGAATGTAAAAGAACACAATATCAAAAATAAATGACATAAAGTTGTATTTTTTTTTTTTTTTTAATAAAATGTGTTGTGTAATAGGGTTTAGAATATGTGCCACAACAACACATAAATACCTTTTAAGACTTAGGTCTATACCTGGGTCCCACAACAACTGGCGTTCTAAGGTGTAGATTAACGCTTTTTTTAAACATCTGTGGGTTGAAGCCACCTGAGACTAAGTGTTCCGGCAAACTGTTCCATTTGTATGCAGTTCGGACAAAAAAGTCTCTCTGCGATCTGCCAGTATGACAGCGCGGGATCTTTACCGTTTCACCGGTTGCGGCAGCCGATTGCCGAGTGGGACGGGGGTAAGAATAAGTTTGAGGCATGATGCCGCTGATTTCATCTGAGCACTGCTGATGACGATATTTGTAAAAACAACGAGATCAGCAACAGTGCGACGATGTTGTAGGGAATCAAGTTTTGATGTCAAAGTTCGATCACCCACAATTCGTATAGCTCGCTTTTGAACAGAGTCCAAGAGGGCCAAGATGGAAACAGAGGCAGCACCCCAAACTTGACAGCAGTACTCCATACAGGGACGAATATAGGACTTATAAACATGGAGCAATTGGTATGGAGTGAACAATTTTTTGCATCTATTTAGGAAGCCGAGTTTTTTAGACGCGCTTTTTGCCATCGCCATTACATGATCGTTCCAGAGTAGGTCATTTGAAACTGTGACACCCAATAAACGAATGTTTTTACATTCACCTATTGGTTCATCACACATACTAAATAAAATATCTTTGGGGAACTCGGTCTTTAATCTGGAGACAATCCAGTCGTAAAGTCTTTAAATATCGCCAGACTATGGACGCATAGCAGAATAAATGTTTAATCGTAGACGTCAATACTAAATGTCAATCACATCTACATTGATCAAAAATGACACAAAAAATATTGCTTGAGGTTAAATTTTATCCATAGCTGTTTATGTTAACTAAAGAAAGATTTAACTAGCTTTTAAATAGTTGAAATTTGGAAAGTTTTTTCTATAAACCTGCGTCGAAATATAGGGTGGTGGTGGTATACATATACTTAAAATAGCGTTTTTTTAACATTAACTAAAAAACTGTGCATCGCAAAATTCTAAAAAAATTGAGTTGTTTCTTAAATTAGGTGCCCTTTCAAATGACACCCAACTCATTTGGGTCAAAAAATGTTTTTTTACCCTCCCTACACAAATCCCCTAAACACACAGAAATATAATTATTTGAGAGTTTACCAAACTTCCTGCCTATGTGCATTTTTCCAAATTTTTCTGTCAATCAGTGTCGAAACGTAGGGGGAGGAACGGTTTGAAAGTTTTACTTTTTTGTCCATAACTCGAAAACTGTGCACAGCGAAATTCTAAAAAAAGGGCATTATTTCTTAAATCAGGTCTTTCAAAAAAAAATATTTTTTTACCCTACCTACACCCATCCTCTAAACGAACAGTAATATAATTATTTGAGAGTTTGCTATGATTTTCGTTCAAAATATAGCGAACTTCCTGTCTCTGTGAATTTTTTCAATTTTTTATTCTGTCCATCAGTGTCGAAACGTAAGGGGGGGGGCGGGTGACGATCTGAAATTTGTACGTTTTTTTAAATAACTTAAAAACTGTGCACCGCCAAATTCTAAAAACAATTGTATTGTTTCTTAAACTAGGTGCTCTTTCAAATGACACTCCACTCGTTTAGGTCACAAATTTTTTTTTCACCCTTCCCCACCCCAATCCCTTAAAAGCACAAAAATAATTATTTGAGACTTTGCTATAGTTTTTGTTCAAAGTTTATCAAACCTCCTATGTCTGTGAATTTTTTTAAATTTTTCTGTCAATTAAGGCTTTAAGACTTTTAAGTCAATTAAGGCTTTACATCTGTAAATCAAACTTTATTTATTTTTTAACTCACCATCTTGTGTGGATATGTTAGTTTTATAAGCAGTAAGCACCTCAAATATTAAGTTCATCGGGTTAATGGTTCACGAGATAGTCGAAATAATGCGAAAAACACTTTGTTCTCTCACCAATAGTGTTCCAAATAAAAAACGGAACCCTAATAACAAAAATTTCACTTGTGAATTAAATTTTAAAGATTACATCGAGTACAATTGTGTAAATAAAATAGTAAATTCTGGATAAAAGACTGCAGTAACAAGAGACACTCGCCGGTTGAAATTGGAAGTCTTCCTGTTGATTTCCTTTTTAATTCTTACAGCCATCATTATTTACATAGTTTTTATGCTGTTCAAATTTCCATTTCCTCCAAATTTTCTTTTTAGTGTACTGTACGAAAATTTTTACGTGTACCGAGATTTTAATTTATCAGTTAAAAATAGTTTTTATTTTTTTGAATCAACGAAATAATGAAAAACTTCTTAATTAAAACAAGCGAAAACCGTTTATTTCCACCAATAATTTTTTCCTTTCAAGGAAAAGTTCTCTTTATTTCCCTCGTTAAAACAAAGAAAATCAAAACCATTTTCAATATACATACACTATAAAACTATGTATAAGCAAATAAATTTCCCAGAAAATTCCCTTACCTACTCCTTGCGTTTGACTAAAAAAAAATGAAAATTTAAAAAAAAAACAATATGAAGAAAACTATTTTCCTATTCAAAATTTATAAAATATACAAAACCTTAATTTGTAGAGAAAATAGAATAAAATAATAACCATGCTACACACACAAGTTTAATTGTAGTTCTTAGATCAGCATTGAAACGGACAGCTTAAAAGTTTTTTTTTCAAAAGCTTCAGAAAATATATATTTCTCTCATGTTTTTGTTTTAGTTTTTCTTTTTAGTGTTCTGATGTAGTTGGGGGGATAGCAAACTTTATAATAAAATAAATATACGGTTGTGGTATTGGTAATGTGTTGTCCAGTTCGCAAAAGAAAACGAAGTAAGAACATGAATACATATAGACTTAAACTTATACAAATATCGGCACTTCTGTACATATAATCATGGAACAAGCGTTTCGTTTCATAGAAAATTTATGTAGATAGAAACTCATATAGAAAAGAAAATGTGTAGCAACATATACTTTTAGAGAAAATGTCCATCTAAAACCAGTATTGAAAATGAGAATAAGAAATTTCAAATTTATTTTGGTGAAAATCTTAATTTTACGAATATAGAAAAAAATAAGAAGAAAAAGAAGAAGCTGAGAGATATTTGAATACAAAATTTTATTCGATTAAATGAAAATTTTGTTTATGGGTTTCATAGTTAATGATATTTTTGAAGTTAAAAATCGTTCTTTGGAGTCGATTGGTTTCAGGGTATATGAAGTTTAATTGATTTTCCTCGTTTGGTGATAGATTTTAATACCATTATCTTTAATACCATTATCCAAACATTTGTTTATTTTTGTTTTCCTTACATGACCAATTTGCTTACATGACCTGATTTTATGAAGTACAACAATTTTATTGCTTTTCGACAGTCGCCAATAAGTACCGCGAGAATTTACTTTAACTTGTATATTTTTGTCGGAATTTTAAAAACATCTGAGACTGATGAGACAACAAATAAAAAAAAATTCACTATCTTTTCACTTATTTTTATCGCGTTCCGTATATAATTGATTTTCTATCGACAATTACTAGTATCTTGAAAAGATACATTGGGTAACTTTTCACTTTTACAAAAACTTTCTAGTCTGCCACGTATATTGATTTAAATCTTTTAAAGTGGGGTTGGAATATAAGTTCTATTCACCTTCCTTTTAAAAATATAATTTTTTCCCATTAAATTTGCGCTATAAATAGATTAATAAACTTGAACGGTGTAAACTCGAGATACGGAACTACCGAAAGCTACGAGAAATGTTGTCATTGAATATAACAAAATATCCAAAATAAAAGAAAAAATAAAGAGGATATGGGCCTACGATCAAATTTGGGGTCAATAGGTCAAGCCGTTTCTTAGATATTATGCCCATATACACACACAGACACACATATTTTTATCCCCATATCTCGGGTCGCAATTGACCTGATGATCGAGAAATCAATGCCGTAGCATATAGCTTACGATACCTGTGTACTTGGGGTCAATAGGTCAAGTAGTTTCTGAGATATCTTGTACCGACGGACTATTTTCAATTTTAGTCTAAAAATAATAGTTTTCAAATTCAATAATAATTTTATTAATTGTGGTAAACAAAGACGTTTGTACTGTACATTTAAACGTTTATTCGTACCACTGTACATTTTTTTCGATGATTTAAATAAGTTCAAGTAAATTAAAAATACAAGTTTTTCATAAATGATGGAAAATGAAACAGAAGATCGATGATAATATGATATATAAACGATCAAATTGTTTGTATCGAATCAATTAGTAAAATTTATGTCAATTAGTATATAAATTTTAATCAAAGAGATTAGTGATTAATAAAATATTTATTCATTTTTGTTTATAAATTGTGAAAAAATATATCAATTTTGTTGAGTTTGTATTTTGTGACATTTCAAAACCATAATTCGTTTAAGTGATAATTTGAATTGAGATTTTAAGCCTAAAGAAATTATTTATATATATAAATATGACAGAACCAAAAAAAATCAAAGGCTTAAGAATTTTAAGTAAAAATAATGTTTTCTGGACGTTTTGGGTTTTATTTGGACATGCAGTTATTGACAATTTGAAAACATTAAAATTTTGCAAATTTAATTAACTAATAATAGTTATGAAATGTTGTATATGAGCAATTTCACGCACGCAGGAAATTTTTGGGAAATTTTGACTTGACCCCTTTTAATTTTGATTATTTTTTGTTTATAGTCTTTCATAAATAAAAAATACAAGTTCTCTTAGAATTTTTTTTTCGACCAGGGTGAAGACCATAGGGTGCCTCTCAATTTTTTGTTATTTTGTGATGTGAGTGCATTTTGACGAGCGATTGTAGAAAAACTACTCAATCGATTTTCATAAATGATATGTCGTTGAATAGGTATTAGAACAAAGTTTTTAAAAATGTACACTGTTAGTTTTTTAAATTAATTTTTAATGGTGTAACAGAAGAAAAAAACGGTGTAATTGAACAAAAGATGGCGCTACACCTTTTTTTTAAAACTAAATTGAAGCTTATTTTATATCTAACTACTTGTGAAAGTTTAGGACTAGCGATAATTTTTGTTTTAAAGATAAAATTCGTTGTGCATATGACTGTCGAGAATCAGTTTTTTTTGTCCTGAAGGAAAATTTTAAAAATGGCGTTATAAACTAAGAGATTTTGTTTTTATGCTAAATATCAAATATTTTGAGAGACACACGTAGTGTGTTTGTTGTCTTGCCTCCTTAGTTCCGAATAAAAATTCAAATAATTTCACTAATTAATCTCAATATATTTCAGATTCTTGGAATCCATCTTTAGGATC
Organism: Diogma glabrata; assembly: GCA_963693315.1. Classification (NCBI taxonomy): domain Eukaryota; kingdom Metazoa; phylum Arthropoda; class Insecta; order Diptera; family Cylindrotomidae; genus Diogma; species Diogma glabrata. The sequence continues at coordinate 33,901 of CAVNZG010001706.1, forward strand.
TAAAAAGTGAATCCAATAAAATTACATTTTATTAAATTATTAGATTACTAAAAAATTGAAAATATTTTACCACGTTCAATGATAAACCACATGAAAATGAACTGTCAAAAAAAATGACAAATCTCTTATATTCCAAGTGTAAATTCTGTTTGTCTTAGATTCAGTTTTCATATATTTTTTTGAGCTTTACGGTGTAATGTAATATTAATTATTCTGTATAAAGTCCAAATCAGTTCACATGGCGTCCGAAACGAAGGGACCCTTTAGTTTTTTATAAAAATTAGGTTATGATCTTGTTCACAGACAGACAAAATCGCACGGACATCCGGTAATCTCTTATAAACTATTTTTATTGCTTTTCGTTTCTAAAAAATTAGATTTAAGAAATTTGTCTTATAAAACTGTTGGTTTTTTCTAATTTGAATTAATTTTTGTTAATAATAATTAATTAAATAATTTATAATAATTGGTGTAACTTGTTAATGTTACGAAACATAAATAATTATGTACCGTAAATAATTATGTAAATAAAGTAAATGATATTGTTCCACCAATAATTACGTACTAAATTTTAAATGTACATCTACTAATTAAAGTATAAAAGAATTGTTATATATCAAGAATTGTTGTTTTATTAAGTGCTGTAACAACATCGATTTTAATATTAATCAATATGATGAAATTGTTAGAAGGAAATTAATATAAGGAAGAACAACTAAGCGGGCAGAACTTATGTAGAACACGCAGTAATATATATGGTACACTAACGAAAATTTATAACAAGTAAAATAAAAAATTTAAAATAATAATAAACTTTTATTCTCTTCCATTTAATAATATCAGCTTTTGTATGTTTTTTCGATAATAATGGTATGTATTATTGTAATGTTTTCTAACCTATAGCCTAATGAACTTAACCTATTGTCTAATGAAAATTTTCCTATAAAAAAATTATCATTATTCAATTGGTATGATTCCAATTGGTCAAATTGTTTTGATTTCATTAAAATTATTTTCAAATTATAATCACAATTGCTTTGATAAGTTTTGTTTAAAAATCAAATTTTAATTTAAATTCTCTTATTTCGTTTAGTTGAACTTGGATGAATGAATGAGAAGGGCGTTTTTTATCATCAGGGTTTTTTTATAAAGAAATTTGATTTATCAATTAAAACAATAAAGATTTATTGTTCTAACTAAAGAAAATGTTTTAATTTTTTATAATACACAAATCATTGTCAGAGAATAAAGTATTGTAATCGATTCGTGAATAATGAATTTTATTCTCATTCATTTATTCTTATTCGCTCATGCGTCGCTCGAATTTTAAACTTTTGCTTGAGAATAAACTACTTCATTATTCACTCATTGATTAAACTACTATTATTTCATTCTATGTCTACGTCAGAGTATATTGCAATTTTAATGCACCTAAGTGTTAACACTTTAATTGCATCTGTAAGATTTACATATGCGTTGCCATATGATACAATTACTGCAAAACACACCTCCTTTCTGATTTTCTATTTTGTTGCATTGCTTACTATCAAATGTCACTTAACCTTAAGCTTTTTATTTTTTACTCATTCTTTATTGTCACTCCTTAAAACGCTCCAAAAACTGACGTTATTGGGTTGTTTTTCACATTTTCTTTGAACGATCAACGATCTGATTCCTCCTAACTCAAGGTGCTCTCGTTGTCGATTGAATTCTCTCGGTATCTTGCCTCGGTACTTTTCATTTCCATATGTTTTGTCAGTTAATGATTTAACTCCTCCTTTGCTTGTATAGACTTGGATGAAATCTGAGCAAGAGTTGGTTTGTCCTGTGGCTCCCAAGATTGTACTTTTGTCAACTAATTTTTGGTATTGTTCGTTAAATTCTTTTCACTTTTTGCCAATTATTTTTACGAAATGACCTTGAGCTGACCCCTGTGGAACTGGAATTTTTCATGCACTAGATTTGAATTTGAATAATTTATTAATAGGCTTTTTTGTGAGCACGAAAACTCAAGTAATTAAGGTAATTAGAATTTGAATTCTTCAATTCGAACTAATTTTCTTGGACTTTTCTCATAAAAATCCGTTTTTAGGGTTCCGTACTTTGAAAAAGTAAAAACGGTACCCTATTGGTGAGACTTCGGTGTCCGTCCAAATTTATACATAATCGATTTACTCGTTTGGGATTCGAACTTATTACCTAGAAGATTCCTAGAATTTAATCGGTGTTAGTCACATCAACTAGTTGAAAATTGTCTTCCAAACTCCTTAATAACACAGTTATTCATTTAATGCTATCTTAGAGTATGAAGAATATGTGTTCGTAAAATAAAACTAAAGAAATAAATTGTATATAAGTAGAAATATCTAACGATTGGCAAAACTGAACTTAAGTGGAGAGTTTCAGTTTAAAATATCATCACCTCAGTGGAGCAAAGAAAAAGTGGAGCTTTTCCGATTGTTTATTTTTACCTAAGAGAACCATGGAGCGCTTCTCATGAAATCTCCAGTTGCTGGCTACTTCAGTTGGTAGAGCGTAATACTCTTAATTTCAGGTTCGTGGTCACGAAGCTCTCGCTGGGCATCCAACGTGGACGACGACAAAAGAACGACTGTTGACGAGCAACAGTTTTTTCAGGATAAAAAAAATAATAATCGTAAGCTCGCGTGGAGTTGCGCGCCTAGAGTGGTTTCCAGCCATACTCAGTTTGTGAGCTAGGATCTTTCTCCTCAGCCCATTTAAAATATTAAAATGCACTTGATAAGTTTCAAAAAGGAACGGAAGCAAAGGTGCAAAGAAAAGAGACTCTGACGATACCAAACCCCTTCTTTTTTTAAATTTATTTATTAATTAATTTAATTAAATTGTTATAATATTCACAAATTGTTTTATTTATATTTTAATTATTTTACTTGTTAGAATTTTAAAAATAAACAATTTGTTTGATCTGGTAATTTTTGAGTAACGACCTGTCCACTGTCCAGCTTCATATACTTTTACAAATATATATATGAAATAATTTAACGAAAATAAACACAAAAAATGAAAGGCAAGCACCATTGAGCTCATTGTTCTATTATGGATAGAACGAACAATAAGAGCTAACTTAGCATCATCTGATCGGTAAAGTTTTATTTCAACGCAGAAATTAGAAAGTATTTCAGGGACAACCGCTTCGTAACAAGGGGAACCGCTCAATAGATAGCCTAAATTCTATCTTTGTTAGTTAAGCAATATCACCTTTATCTACATGAAACTAAAACTTAGCTGTTCTTAAATGAGCACCACTTACCAAAACTGACGTCTTCGTTTGCCTTTAGTTGCTATGAGACTTTGTTGTTTTCCCCTGTTTTTGCAGAGGCGCGCGAGGGTTGATTTGGAATTGCTGGTTAGTGATTGTCGGTATATCTACTAGTATACCATCCCGGCCACATGTATGTTTAGGCTCGGTCCTGCCCTGTGGATGTACCAACGAGAAAAATGCTAAATTTGGTGCCCATTTTTTTAGTTTCGAACCACTTAGTTTTTCATTTATCATCAGGACTAGTCGACTAGAAAAACATACTAGCTACTAGGTGCGTAAAATGCATTTGCAACTGTTTCTCTTTTTGTTATTTACGGGGTGTAATAGCAATTTACACCAAACGTTTAAACGTATTAAAAAAAACTGACCCGATGCTACCTTTGCGTTAGAATAAAGCATATACTCCGAAATCGGCACTTTTTGTGTGTATTGAGAAAATTTTACCTGCTGTTATCTGAAAAATTAGTCAACTCTAGTAATTTTACAAACACAGCTTTCAATATTTTTATTAATCGTAAATCTGATATTAAATTTACTGTGAAGTAGCTGTGCTACTGTGAAATATAATCGAGCATAATTGTGTTTTAATATTTCTAATAATTGTCTCAAAGTTGTAGATTGGTTCCACGGTCATCTAAAATTTTTATAGAATCTTGTTCCACATAACATGGGCATACGAAATAAACTTAATGTAGAAATAAAAGCCAAATTTTTAAAATATATAGTAAAATGCTGCATCAACTTTTAGCCAAACCCTCCTTTTCAAATTACTTATACTTAGGTACTGCATTGCTCAGTCTGTAACTGTAAAGTTTAAAACTGAACTTTTCTCCAGTAAATAACACCTTTATGCTTGACAAAAAACTACTTCAAGAAGTTTTTAATTATATTTGGTCAACTAAGACGATACAAATTTTAGAACAAGAACACTCCTCCTTTAACACTCAGTATATCGTTTCAAAAAAATTTTTATAGATGATTCAACAATATAAGAACTGAATCTAAAAAATCAGGTTTAGTCAATTAATTTCTCTGGTGATCAGATGACTAAACCTGAATTTATTAAATGTATGTTTATGTAAATTTTTTGTTTTTACACTTCGCTAGAGTTGTAACCTAATTTTGGTTTATAGTCATTAGTGTTGACATTTTTTGGTAGAGTTTATCTAGTCGGCTAGCCCTGATGAGAATGATAAACTTTTTTAAAGTTTAAAATTTTCTCATTGGTTCGAAACTAGATCGCTCTAAAATTGTATGGATTGCAAAAAGTTTCATAATTTGCACCATAATTTTTTAGATTCAGTTCTTATATTATTCTTGATGGGAGATTTTCCATCGGGGTGATGTTATATCACAAATAATTTACTGAATTGATTCAACAATATCTTATAAAAATTTTGAACTCACGAACAACGTTTAAATATAATTCACGTTTAAATTTAATTAAAATTCATTTATAGTTCAACAGAACATTTATCTGTATATCGCTTACAACTGTGTATTTAATATTTATTATAGTTTAGAAAGTTAGTTTTTAACCATTCAATATTACTTTTGCTTAATACTTTTGAGCTTTGTGTTCAGCTAACTAATTTTTAATTGTTTTTTATTAGTATAAAGCAGTATACAAATATATAGAATCATCTCTCAGCTTCTTTAAAAATCCAGTTCTTTAGTTTTCCACTGTTTTTATGTTTCATAAAATTCTGTAATCTTTTGCTTCATAACGTAATTTTGTTTACCTTTTCTTTGTATTTCTTTATGTGCAGTAGACTGGTCGTTAAAAATCAAATTTTCTCAGACGCCCCTAAAAAAATTTCTTTTTGGTCAAAAACCAGGAGGGTGTATTTTTTTTAAATAAAAAGAACACGTGCCGCAAAATATGCGGATTTAAAAAAAAATAGATAGAAAAAATAGATTTAAAAGACCAAATCATTTTTCCCTAAAACGTTTATTTCTGATGATTTTTTGAAAAAAAAAAACTCGAAATTGTTCGTAACTCGTAAAAGTATCTTTTAACGATTATTTTTTAGTCGTTTTATTCCACAGCAGAAGAAACAAATTAGTAAGTTTTTTCCTTATTACTTATTACGAAAATTACTTCGGTCTGAAAGACCAAAGTATTCCATTTTCAAGCCAAAAGTGAAACACTAACCCTCACTTTTTTTGGTATTTCTCTACGTTTTAGGACCTACTGATTCTAAAATTGTAAAAAAATGTATGTCTGTCTGCCGGCAACCTACGAAATCTAGAAAACCGCTAAAGGGATTTGAAATATTTTTGATTCTAAAAATAGGTATACTCAATGGAAAAAGCCGAGAAGACGATGTACCGGAAGTGTGTCAAAAAATGATCAAAATGGTTTAAGTGATTACGAGTAGGAACATTGAATTTAGAGAAATGTTGATGGTCGAGATTGATATGTGAGAGCAAAAACTAGATTATTGTACTATAAGTTTGTCAAAAAAATGTTGTCAAGTGTGTCAAAAAAATGATTTTCATTTTTTTTTACCCAATTTTTTTAGAAAACATGAAAGTATTTATTTGTATGTCATGAAATGTTATTGAACATGAAATTGGACATGAAAAAGTTTGATTTTGTTATAATTTTTGGAATTTTGAAAAAAGTTTGTAATTTTGATTTTGTTATAATTTTTGCGATGTATTAAGAATATTTGTGAAATATTTTTAGAATTTTGGACAAAGTTTCAACTTTTGATTTTGTAATAATTTTTGAAATATTTTTGAAATTTTGAAAAATTTTGTTTATTTGATTTTGTTATAATTTTTGCAATATTTTAAAAATATTGGAAAAGATTTAAATTTTTGATTTTGTTATAATTTTTAAAATATTTTAAGAATTTTAAAAATAGTTTAAATTTTTGTTTTTATTATAATTTTTGGAATATATTTGGAATTTTGAAAGAAATACGAAATTTTGAAATATTTTCTCGAAAATCTAAATGGAGAGGATTTTGGTAATTGCATCATCTTTTCACTAAATTATGTTTATTTACGATCTGTTATAGTTTTCCGTCAACGTTTGGATGTTTCGTGTTAGTTTTGTAATAAATATCTAAACATAGATAAAATACTTGCACTTTAACAAAGAGTTTTATGTTTGATATACATCGCTGCCCAAAACTAAAAACCATGTCCTCATAAAAGTTTTTTGCAGAAAACTATATCAAAATTCTTATCTCAGACCGGAGTCAGAGCTTGAGATTTCAACCCTTCCATAGTTTACATTTAATTTTTTGACTTTTTCAAAATATCATCAGATACATACGTTGTAGGAAAAAAATGGGATCCCAATTTTGCCACGTAAAGAATATGATCATGCCATTTTAGTTTGTGATTGATATTACCCAAGTAACAATTTCAGTTTTATATAAGCTCTTCTAGTGCTCTAGAGCTATAATATACAGCTGGTTGCTTTATATTTTGCTGATGCAGCGCTGCCACAGCTCTAGCAGAGCTGTTGTGGTGCTAAATTTGCTACTTTTACAGCATTATTTCCTCTAAAGAAGTTGTTTAATAATATTTAATAGAGCTATCTTAGCTGTATAAAGGTTGACTGTTAGAGTTTTTAAGAGCTAATATTACTTTTTGAATACAAATACAAGTAATTTTTTCAATGAAACTTTATGTTTACATAAACTAATATATATCGACATGGTTTTAAAATGTTTTGATGTTATGTTTTCTGTCAAATAAATTCTTTTATAAATTAAATGGCAATTTGTTATATTTTAAATAAATAATATATGTATACAAATTTTATGTGCCATTTATTTTTTATGGTGAATAGTGATAGTTTAGAACTAAAATTTTAGTGCGCCCTTATTAGTTTTGTGTATTTGGTGGCAAAATAGAAAAATTATAAATTTTTTTTTAATATTTTGAAACATTTTTCATAGTTTCAGGTTTGTTAAATAAATTTATTTTGGTGAATTCATCTTTAAAAAAATTCTTAGTTATAAATGGTTAACAATAGAAATCCAGTTATCGTGATATGTCATATTTGCAAAATACATCATTATCAAAAATAATTATTAAAACATTGCCATTATGGTGATATTTTTTACTCCATCTTTATAAAAACGAAGATGGTGGCAAATTATACCAATATAGAGCTACCTATTACATATTACTCCTTTATAATGCTATTTATAACGGTTTATTTTAATATAGAGCTATCACATTCGCATTACTTTTTTATAAAGCTATTTGCTCTGTGAAACTGTTCTTTTTTTGTGTCACAAATGCTTTATTGTATAATAATCTTATTATGTTACAAAGCAAATAGCTTTATATAGAAGTAGTGTGATTAAGAAAGCTCTAAAATTTTAAGGAAAATGTCACACATAATCAAATGTCAATGTTTCAATTTCAACTAACGTTTGACTGAAGAATGCAATTATTTGGAACTATTGAAGATTCAAAAACTCGCAATAACTCAAAATTTACGTAAAAAATAAGCTCTGTTATATTTGAGCGCTTTTTATATTAGAAAAAAGCAGTTTACAAATAGACATTAACGCTATATTACAGTAAGATTTTATAATGCTTATAGCTTTACATAAGCTCAATTATAGCTCGCTTTGCTGCTGTATCGGTGAAATACAGCTCATAGGTCTATAATAAGTGGTGCTGCACTACTTTAGTTTAAAAGCTCTATATTAGGTAATAAAGCTATTGTAATGCTATTCTAATAACTGCCTGCTCTATATTTGATTAGAGCTATGAGTTTTCGAAAACTATTTTATAAAGCAACAATAATTTTGTTTAGAGCTCCAAGTATCACTCGACAAATAAAACGCGCAACTAGCAACATACAATCTTCTCTAGAGCTTCAGTACAGTATCTTGATACTAATAGCTCTAAGAATTGTTACTTGGGTAGGACCCAACAGCTTAAGATCCGTTCACTTTCACTGTACTGAAACTTTTTTATTTGACTTACAGGATCATCGACATTTAACCGGAAAAAACTGACACTATTTAGACAAAATAGTTATTATCTTGGAATTTGAAAGTTCTCGATTTAATGTTTTTAACATATTATGTGTTTTTAAAAAATTTTGAATATTCTATATTTCATATAATTTTTTTATTTTAGAATTCTTAAACCAAATCGAATTGATCCGCCATTCTATTTATTCTATTTTTAAACGTGCGAATTATTGCACACGTGTCGTGTATTTTCGATCACATTTTTGGTTCGCGCAGGTTTTGTATTTGTTGAAACTTGATATGTTTTTTATGAAAATTTTGAATTATATTTTACTTCGTTACACACTAGGGCGTAATACATACATTACGTTACTGGTTATTCCAGCAATGTAAATAATCAATATTGAAACGTTCTACTACACTAAATTATTAAAAACTGTATCAGTGACAATTTATAGTTTGGCCGTAAAAAAACATTTAAGATTTGTTAATTAAATAAACACTAAATATGTCTCGATTGATCTCACTCCGAAAAGTCTTTGTTTTTAAGTGGGATTACAATGTGTATCATAACAAGCGCTCTGAGGTGTTGATGTTTGTGATTGCGAATAAAATCTCGATTGAAATTTCGATCATTTTCAAAATGTATAGTATGACTTTGATCAGAGATCAAAAAAACTCAGATAGAAACATACAGCGTACGATGCGATTATTTACTACACAAAACTGCGAAATCATTCCAAAAAAATCATAATGTCTAGTCAACCCGACTAACAGTGACACAGAAATTTGTGAAACTTGATTAGATACTTAATTCAATTTTGGATGCCATTAATCATCAATGGAAACAAATGTTCAAATTATATATTCGTCTCTAATATATATAATTTTTTATGTAAATTGAGTCAACTTTCAAATCAAATCAAATTAAAAAAATGTCAAACCGAATATCTCGATTTTCTTTGTTGTTGTTGTATTTTTGGTTTCAATCATCCAATTTCAAAATGATAAAACAATAAAATAGGATAAATTTTGCGTGTGATATGTATATAAATGTTTGTTATTTTTATTGTTATAGATATCCATTTGAATTTGCTTATATTTTTTCTTAAAACACATATGTCACTTTCTTGACCAACGTTTATATATACGAAAAAAAATTACATACAACATGTGATGCTTGTCTTGTTTAATTTTTTCTTATTTTTATTTTGCCTTATAGAACTGATACATAAATATTATATATCTTGTGTTACATAATGTACGTATGGATCAATGGTTATTTATGTTTTCACGTTTTGAATTAAATTTCAAAGGATCATCTCAAGTTTTGAAAGTAATATTAATTTTTAACGAAATACATTTTGGCAGAAACAAAATCAACGACGCAAAACAAATTCTTAGTAATAAAGCCGCCCCTAAACAGCCTTGACGCATATTCGCAGTTCCAAAAATTCCAAAAATTCCAAATCAAAATTCCAAAATATTCATGTGATTTATGGATGGCTTATGATGAACTCAGAAACTTCGTTTCAACCTCAATTTCCATCACAATACAAACAAAATGTATTCATTTTTATTCCAGTCTTTAAACAAAAACTTATAGGCAAACGTAAATTCAATTACGAATAATACATACTGATAATTCGTTATTAATTTTAAAATCAATTAAACGACAATAATAAAATCTAAACATTCTTTGTGCTCAGTAGAAAATAGAGTACAAAAAATTAATGTGATTATAATACAAGAAGAAAGTACAAATAATAAACTTTATTCTAAAGCTTTCATGTTTAATAGTTTTATAGATCGAATAGAAAAATCGATGATTTATCTTATTTCCTTAATTCCAACGCAAACTTTAACAAATTGGATATCAGATTGTTAGTGCTTTCTAGATTATAAATATACATAAAATATTATTCTTCGATTTAACCTTTTCTTTTTAAAACTGAAAAGAACATTTAAATTTTATCTAAAACTAATTTTTTTCCTTAAAAAAAAAAAAACTAAAATAATTTGTCAAACTCGCCAATTCTCTATTCGAATCTCATTCCCCATATCTTTGCTTGAACACAAGAAAGAATTATTTTTGCCTGAATAATCTTTGCTCTTCTATTATACATCTTTCGCTGGGGTGGTTTTCTAATTTCAATAGACTGAGAAACTGAAAACGTGGACAGTGTTTTTGTGTGGGTGGAATATATCTAGATCGTTAGATGTTAGTGGGTGATTTAGTTGAACTTAAAGTGAGAGAAAGGTAAGGTAGGTATTGAATTTTGTATTTGAAATTGAAGTATATGGATGAGTTGATTTGGAACGTGAGGTGGACATCTACATGATTGTTGGTTCAATATACAGATTTTCTATATATAGATAGACCAAAAAAAGACAAGATAAAATGTGAAAGAAAATGAACAAGATGTCGTCCGGTAATGTTTGGTGAATAAATTTAGTTAGAACAAAAGGAATATTTTCAAATTATAAATGAGAGAATATAAGATAACGGTTGCCTTTATATGTATGTAGAAACTTTTTGGTTGCATAAAATATTTACCTCATGGAGATGAAATTAAATTTTTCACATGAGATACTTACATATTCAGTTCAATTTACGAAACATTTGTATAGGAATTTATGAATATGTATTTATAAAATGCTAGCTACAGTACAGAAGTAGAAAAGCATAATGTGAAGTTAAAACTTGGTTGATAGTCCAAGCGCATAATCCGCCTACTTCTGCACACGGTGAGTTACATTTTTTTTATCAGCTACGTTGATTTCATTTTTAGCCCCGGCTCGTCACCTAAAATAAATATTTAGTTTCTCACCTGTAATATCTGAAAAACAATCAAAGCACCTACTATGGTGCTACATGCTCCAATGGTTACGTCCTTTAAATCACTAAAGGCTTTTCCAATGGTTAAACATTGACATAACCATTCCTTACTCCAGAAGGAAGTTCGGTCACATAGCAATTTTGATTGTCTTAGACGCTTTCACCAAGCTTCCTTTTATATTTCCTTATCGGAAATTTAGCGCCGAGCTTTTGCTAGAAATCGATGTTTTGCACGCTTTGATTGTGTTTAAAACTATTATTTCAGACGATGGATCGCAGTTTGAATAATAACTGTTTGCAATCTTTCTTACAAGGTATAGGGAGTGAAACTTATATTAAAAGAGCGTACCTGGACAAAGACTACACTCGGTGACAGGTGCCTCATTTTGAAAAGGCGTAAGGTTCTCGACACTTTTCTCAATATAATGCATCCTTCGGTCTACACATGATCACTCATGGTGCTTCCTACTCTTTGCTCCGTTGTTTGAATTGTGCCAAAAGTGCCTAATTGGATCTAAAATTTGTGGAATCTAAAGTTATTAAGCTAGTAAGTAACGCTTCCTATAAGGAAATAGAGAACTTGAATCTACTTTAGTAAAATAAATAAATATATTATTCTAAAGACGTGCATCAATAGATATATGCTTCCTTATTTTTAGGACGGTCTTATAAATTTTTTAAAAATCTGTTTAACAATCACTTTATTTCCCATCTGTTTTCCTCTTTTCGTATGTTAGGTCCTCGTCCCTAATTGTATTTTTGGTTAGGTTAGCCCAAATAGCTTAGTTGGTATAGCATGAGAGTCTTGTCCTTATATGTAGGATTGGATTCGAACCTTGCTCCAATTTCTTTCCTTCTTTACGCTTTTAAACACAAATGTAGTCATCATGACCTCCTTCTTACGTTCTGTCCTGTAACGGCCGGAATATATTTTGACATGTGTATTTCAAATGTTCATTTTCTTGGTAGATAGTAATACACGATCAACCATTTTCGAAACTGTATTTATAAGTATTGGTATTCAAAAACTTCAAAATCCACGTTAATTTTAATTTTCATTCCAAAGTACAAATGCCATTTGGCACTTCTATCTACTGTAACAGTTTGGACTTTTTATACACGAATAAAATAAGTAATGAATAAAACAATTGCACCCGAACCTCCATCAGGCGATTACTCTTGATTACATCTTGATTATTTCTTCGCCTATATTCACATTACCATCCGCACTTGTAATAATATTATCCAAATCAAATATCAATGCAGTATAGTTGTATATAATAAACTATCTAAGCTTCCAAAACAAACTTTGTTAGACAAAACTTAAGTCAAGTGTGCGTCTGCCAGGAAATCATTTTACAACACCACATGTTCAGGATTAACTAGCAAATGATGATGGTGTTCACTCAACCACTTTAATTTAATCCAGTTGTGTTACGACCATGCCTTATCCGTCAGAGAGAGTAATGTTAAGTGATCGATGAAGTATTTTGATTACGTCGTTACTTTTTTTAATATCCAAACAATTGTTTAGTTCTTTTTAATACAATAAATCAGTTTTTCATTTTTAGCGTCAAGATTTTCATACAAGTATCTGTTTACATTTCCCCTTAAAAACATCGTTTCCCACCACATAATTTCAAATATCCTAACAAGATGTTCCATTAAACAACAAAAAATAGTCAATATAAAATAAAAATCATTTACCTTCACCAATCTGGTATATGACTCAATTTATTACCATTAAGACAGTTTATTACTGTTTGGTTTTGGTTTTTCATATAATATGTAGAGTACAATTGATGCCGTACCAGGATACGAGCAGATATAGAGAACCACTCTTCGTCCGCCTCGTAATTGCAGCTGCGACAGTAGTAATGGGAGAAGACACTTAGTCTGTTTGAATGTTGACCAATAACAAAGTGTCCGTGACATTCACAGCCATGCTGATATGCGATGCGATTTATTGATCTCAGTTGATCAGATCTAAAGCAGTTCAGTACCGGCCAGACCTGCTTGGCCATCACACAAGTGGTGCTCTCTTGCATTTGTACGCGTATTTTGACCATCTTGCATTTATACGCGTATACTGCTCGTAGCCATGCTTGGTGACACCGTAGCAGGAAGAGCTTTTCCGAGTAATGTAATGAAACTTGTGTAAATTAAAGATTCCCAAGGGAGGATTCCGTATGTTTTTTTATAACAGTCCAGTTCCCTACAAAGGACGTCTCTACAAACGGCGCCGAGGACAAAACCATATATATTTTTCGTTAATATTTTAATATTTTGAAACGTTTTTGATATTTTTGTTCCGGATTTTGGTTATTGCAATATTCCGGATATGTTTGATTTTTTTTTATATTTCTTTACATATATCAATGATTATCGTTGAGATTTTGATTTTTTTTATGTATTGATATTTTTTTTATATTCTTATTTGATATATTGTTCATTTTCGGTAATTTAGTTTTTATTTGAATGATTATATAATGGTTCCTCTAAAAAGGGATCCATGGCCTCTGTCATTTTTGACATGCGATCAACCAAGTAGACTATATTTTTCAATTAAATTTTTATTTAGGTTTCTTCCGAGATTGGCTTCATATGGGGGAGTTTTTGGGGCTGGAACTCGTGGTCTGCCTCCAGCAACGATATAAGCTTTTACTTGTCCTTCTTTTGTTTCTTTTTTTTTAGTTTAGGGATGGGAGAACTCAGCATTTGGTTGGTTGATAACAGATGTTTAGGCTGATTCTAAACGAGATGCTGAATCTCTTTCATTATTTTGGAGGCTACTAGAAAGTAGATTTTAGGATTTTTAGATCTATACTCATTCTAGAATCTAGACCTTACATGTCGTTGCTGGAGATAGATCGCGAGTTCGATCTTCCTCTTCGGTCCTTCTTCTGGAATATTTTTGTTACAGTTTTTGTTTTCGGTTCTGACCTGGGAAGTCACTCATATTTAAAAATAAACATAAATAAAGTGAATAAATTTTTTAAACAAACAAATATTTTTAAAATAATTAAAAAATAAATAAATAAATTTTAATAAATAAATAAATAAAATAGATAAACTTTAAAAATAATCAAATGGTTTTAATTTTATGTGTATAGGTATATCTCTTTGGTACAGTGGGGTTTTTAGTTTTTGTTTATTTTGACGTGAATTTTGTATTTTTTGCTTCATTTCCTATATCATCTCAAATAGTTCTTTTTGCAAGTGAATAAGCAACTTTATTTATAATTCATCATAAAGTTATAAATGTTAAAAATAATCACAGCAATTTTTGTAGTAAGCCGCGACTTTCGATTCAGGATCGTTCTTCTTACAGAATTGAGCAAGGAACATCATGATAACTGTAAAGCTGTTCATGGTGGGGTACAGAAGATTTTTGCGGGTCTTGGTCGCCTATAAAGGCAACAAACCAGACATTGCGTCCACCAATGCCATCTCGGTTTGTCTCTGATCGACCGTGGCAGTTTGCCTATTTAAATTTATTTTTGGTGTGTATATTCAAGATCGAAAGAATACGGTAAACTTGATTGTCCTAGATCATCTGTCAGGATTTGTGTTACTTAAACCTTGAAGAAATGCAACCTCACCTTCTGTGAATTCATTCTTGAGGAATGAAGTCTTCTTAACATATTGGCAATTCTCATAGTCCCTTCTGCTAAAATAAGCAACAGATAGTGCCGATAGTTCTATCACCAGTATCTTCGTTTCCCCTAGCTCAGTAACGACTGACTATTTCGAATATTTTTCTAAAAGTAAGAATGTTCATATATAAAGAAATTCGCTTAAAATTCGCCAATTCATTTCGATGCTGGCTTTTGAAATGAAATAGACATAGAGGCATTTATATACATCAATAATATTATTTTATCTTCGTTTCACCTAGTTCTGTAACGACTGACTATTTCGAATATTTCTCTAAAAGTAAGAATGTAGCAAAATAAACTGAGAAAAAAATGTTAAAATATTATATATATATATATATATATATATATATATATATATATATATATATATATATATATATATATATATATATATATATATATATATATATATATATATATGTACATATATATATATATATATATATATATATATATATATATATATATATATATATATATATATATATATATATATATATATGTATATATAAACGCCTTTATGTCTGTTTTATATCAAAAGCCAACAGCGAAATAAATTGGCGAATTATAGGTGAATTTCATTATATATGAATACAATGAAATTCGCCAATTTATTTCGCTGCTGGCTTTGGATATAAAACAGACATAAAGGCATTTATATACAGTCAACCCTCCTACAACGCGACAGATACGTTCTAAGAAAATGTCGCGTAATAGGAAATCGCTTTGTGAGAGACATGAACTCTATAGAAAAAAAGGGGTTAGGTTCCAAGTATAAAAAACTAGATTTAAATTAATAAAATGAAACTTCAATGAGTTAATATTTAAGATTTTTTTAGATGTGCTTCAATGAAGTTGTAATAAATGAATAAAAATCAACAAAATAATTCACGCTTTTAAAAATTAAGGCCTAAATAAAAATTCAAATTTATAAAACTTAAAATATAAAAACATATGTTGATGCATATTATTTATGCAAATTCTTTATTCATTCTTCTACAATTCTTGCTGGTGCTATATCCAGAATCTGTACTACTAGAACAAGGAATAGGTTCGTTAGCTCTTGCAATCATTTTCAGCTTGGTCAAAATCAGTTATTAAGGATTGTTTTCTTTTTGTAAGTAATTCCTTATAAATTTCGTCATAAGCAGACTGGCAGTTTTCTAAATTTCTTTTAAATTTTTGAGCTGTTTCCTCCAGTGGATCAATCTCTAAAAAAAAAGTTGTGCGTGGAGTCCCTCCGCGCGGAAGAAGTGAAACTTCGTAATGTGGAAATAAAAACTTATTACATTCTTTTAAAAGTCATTAATTATTAGTGAACTCATATTCTTTAAGACAAACTTTATTAACATTGTTTACAAT
This sequence comes from Diogma glabrata, assembly GCA_963693315.1. Lineage (NCBI taxonomy): Eukaryota > Metazoa > Arthropoda > Insecta > Diptera > Cylindrotomidae > Diogma > Diogma glabrata. The sequence goes on from CAVNZG010001706.1 coordinate 50,020, forward strand.
TCACAATTGATCGCATCTTTTAATTATCATTTTCGAGTGGAGAAATTTCCAAATCTGTAACATTTACAATGGGATTATGATAACTAAAGTAAGATACGAAATGGATGAATTCTATTATTTCAATATTTCTTGCAAAAACTGCATTTTTTTCTCGTTTAAAATATTTCAATTTAAAATGATAAGAAAATGAGTCTTCTATAAGGAGTCTTCTATCAGGAGTCTTCTATCAAAATAAGTTGAAAATGGATTTTTTTGATAGAAGACTCCAGATAGAAGACTCCTGATATTGTCAGATGTCAGGTTATTGTTTAAATATCATAAAGTTATATGAAATAAGAAAATAAGTCTTCTATCAGGAGTCGTCTATCAAAATAAGTTGCAAATGGGTTTTTTTTTATAGAAGACTCCTGATAGAAGACTCCTGATATTGTCAGATGTCAGGTTATTGTTTAAATATCATAAAGTTATATGAAAAAAAGAAGCGTTAAAGGTTTTTAACGCAACATTTTTTTAAAGTCGCATTAGAAGTTTTACTTCAATAATTCGTTAACTGCTTCACCATATCTAAACCTTTTTCTAAACCTTTTATAGTAAATTTCTGGGATTTATCGTCATCATTTGATACATTTTCAGAATTACTTTCTCCAATCAGCAGTGTATTACTGGCTATTGCAACCAAATCTGCTTCGTTTATTTCATCCTCCATAATTAATTCTTGTATATCGCCCAATGTTATTTCATCGAACTCATCGCGTTCGATTGCGTGAGCAATATTCAGTATTTTTCCAAAAACATCTTGAGATGGCTCAACACCACTTCTTTGATTTACCATTTCCGGTAATAATACTTTACAACAAGTATTTAACGTAGAATGGCGCATTCCTTTAATTGACGCAGCAACAATTTCAACACAATCCGAAATTAAGAACGGATTTCAAACATAGCTGATTGGTATGGTGATTGATTTGTGGTGTCTATTTTGTCTAAAATTAATTGAAACAACTTACGGATATAAATTGATTTGAAATTCGCTATGATCCCTTGATCCAAAATCATTAAATAAATTAGCAGTCGTACATGTCCTTTTATTGGCCCACCAATACACAGGAACGCTGTGTGTTACGCCCTTTTAACGCTCGTGGATTTAACGATCGGTTGCTCCATGGTGCTATTGCCTTCTGGTCTAACTGCTGCTTCCTTGCACGTGTGTTTACGATTCAGGTGTGCAACGGGTCTCGTAAAATAATTAGCAAATGGTCTGGATTAATGATGTGTGATCGGTGATTTTGATGTTCCGTGCCGATAATTAGCTTGGCTGGGAACCCTTTCATATAGCTCAGTCGCGAGCGGATCCACCTGCATACTGGGCGACCTTCAGGTATTTTTTGCCTTACCCTATGAAATTTCTTTTCATTCTAAATTTACTTTAACATGTAAAATACACACATTTTGGTATTTAAAGAAAACAACCAATGTCAAATTTTAAACATTCCGAGAAAAGTGATATGTTTAAAAGTAAATTTTTTTAATCGCGTTGTAGGAAAAAAAATCGCGTTGTGAGAAAAAATGCCTCAATTTAAGAAGCGCGTTGTAGCGAAAACGCGTTATAGAAGTGTCGCGTTGTAGGAGGGTTTACTGTATATCAATAATATTTTAACATTTTTTTCTCAGTTTGTTTTTTTTTATGATTACGTCACAATGTCAATTAGGAATATGTAATTGTTTTTTTTGTCTACATAAATGATGAATATTTTTTTTGTTGGTGAGGCTTAGTAATAGTATAACATGTAGGAGTGATATAGCTGTTCAGATTTATTTTGTTTGTATCGAAGTTGTTTGATCAGATAATTTGTAGAAGGAGAAATTATTAATTTGTATACGATAAAAAAGACAATAGGAAAAGAAACAAAAAAACTGAAAAATCTTACTATATCTTCTCGCTCATTTAGATCCAAAAACGGATTATGTAAATTTCAATCAAAAATTAATTAGGTAATTTTTTATCAAACGGTGCAGTGTTATTGTGGCACAAGTAAATATATATTAGTAAATGTATATTCTTTAACGAAATTGTTCATATTAAATTTGTTAAATTAATTTATTTGCTAAGTGCTATGTTTTCGTTGTCTTTTACTTTGTTTTGTGTGTTAAGAAATTAACTAGCAACAATTTTCAAAATCAAACAAATAACCCAAACAAATTTCATCATTTTTAATTTATTTTAAATATACCGGGTGATTTTTATAACCTGAAACTTTCAAATATCTCGAAAAATAAGCACTCTACGGAAAAAATGTTCATATTCAAAATTTAATCATTCCGCAGGGAAAACACAGTGGTGCCAAAAAATAGTCCCCCGCTCCCCCTGTTTGTAGGTGGGCGGGGGTAACTTTGAATCTACAATAGAAACCCCAATTTTTATTGCAGATACGGATTCTACGGCTAAAAGTACGTACGATTTGACTAAAAAAATTTGTTCGATTCATGAAAGATGGCGCTGTAATCGGCGAAATTCAATTTTTTTCGATTTCTTTTACTAGGAACATATGCCTACGATTTTGTAATACATTTGAAGTAAAAAATATCACGTTTTCATTGGAAAAAATTTATTAATGTTAATGGCTGGTGAATAAACAAATTTTAGCTTAAAATAAGTGTTCAAAATGATGGCCTTCGACTTCAATGCACTTATTAATCCGCTCTTCAAATGACTGTACACAACTGAGAAGTGTGTCTGCTTGAATTTCGGCACAAGCATTTTTGATTCGCCCAATCATATTCTCACGTGTTGTTGGTTCTTGTTTGTAAACTTTCTCTTTGAGATAGCCCCACAAAAAGAAATCTGGCGAAGTAAGATCTGGTGATCTGGCAGGCCAACTTACATCAATCATGAATCCAACAAAATTTTTTAGTCAAATTGTACGTACTTTTAGCCGTAGAATCCGTATCTGCAATAAAAAATTGGGGTTCCTATTTTAGATTCAAAGTTACCCCCGCCCACCTACAAAGAGGGGGGGGGGACTACTTTTTTGCACTGTGTTTCCCCCGCGGAATGATTAAATTTTGAATATGGACATTTTTTCCGTAGAGTGCTTATTTTTCGAGATATTTGAAAGTTTCAGGTTAAAAAAATCACCCTGTATAACATATATTTGGTATTTTTAAATATGAGCGTGTTTGTATTAAAAAACAGCTTCCAAGATAGCGAAACCGTTGTTTTACCATTCCGGCTACTGAAAAAAATTAAATCGATAGTGGCTGAAAAAAAATGGAACGGATGAATATGAATTGGATGCTCGAAATTGTGTTCGAAAAGATAAAAATAACTCGTCTAAAGTTCTGCATATAAACGTAAACGAGAAGTTGCATAAAACTAATATATTTAGTAAAGTATTTAAAAGTAAACGCATACAAATTTAGCTCGTCGTCACTATTTGAACGTAATAGATTTATTTCAAAGCAAAACATATATATGTACAAAGCAGTATTTAAGGATACTTTTATTATGATATTGATTCGGAAGGTCAAAAATTTGATGTTGTTAGTCGATTACAGTGTAATTTCGACTCTTCTGTATATGGATGAAATGCTAGTTAAATTCGTGGGTATATCCAATGGAATTTTGTGACAAATTTTGTTTGGCAATAGCTACCTCACAAGCTAAGGGAAATAAAATACTTTGTAAAGGAACTATGGCTGACTGTTGTGGGTTAGAAAGTTTGGAAAAACTACATATATATATATAGAATGGACGGAGATAAAGATCATCTGCTTGTGTTGCATATATCGAACTAATAATGAGATGCAAACAATTTATTTTAGTTAGAAGTGGATCATCATATACAATTTATAATGTAAGCTTGCTTTATTTGATTAAATTTATTTAATTTTTTTTTTGTGAATTACTATCGATAGGGTTTTATTTGTTGAAAATTTGTGTAAATAACTGCAGGATTTTGTACGTTTTTTATAATAGTCCAATTCTATACAGTCAGTTCGATGGCCTTTAAACTCCACGTTATATCGAAATGCCCGCTCACCAAGAAAATGTGGATATTGAACTGAGTAGCATCTCGCTTAGAGATGCCAGATAGTTCTAAGCTACTTATTACGTGGTGAGGCTCAAATCTAAAATCCTAAAACCTTTATTGCCGCCTGATTATCAGTAAAGATGCCGATATCTCTTGCAGATATTACAATTTACTTCAACCAACCGGAGTCCTCTTTTATAGCTGCAAGTGCAGTCTGCAAGACACTACAGTGATCAGGTTTGTCTACCTGGGTTTAAATTTAGTTCTTTACAGAATGCTCCCCAACTGACCTTCCCATTCATTTTCGACCCATCACATTTCCTGAATTTAATAAACATCATCATTTCCTTTGCATACTTTTTAAGTTTATACGTGTTTACACACTTTTATTTAACTTGTGTTAGTTTTTATTTTGTGATAAATTTTTCAGTAACATCCCATGGAATTAGTCTCAAATTTAAAAAACAAATTTGTTGAACCAGTATGTTCGTGTTTGTAAAAGTTTTAAACCAAAAAAAAAATTGTATTGTTGCCACATAAAAACATAAAAACTGTCGAAATTTCCATACATATTTGTATGGAAATTTTAAACAATTTCGCTTTTTTGACTTCCAATATTTCATTATTTACATAATCGCAGTTTAGAATAAAATAAAATATTTAGTGATCAAAGTAAATAAAATTGATCAAAAAACTATACAAAAAATATGGAAGTAAACGCGCCATCTCATATGTAATAATAGAATTTAAAAAAAAGTAGGAATAAAAATTAAAACAATGAGTAAAGCAAACGCACTAAAATTTTATACTACATCAAAACCTCCAACATTCATAGCCCGATGGATTGACGCCATATACAAAAAACAATAAATATTGCCATATGCAAAGAAATGGATTAGTAACGATGTGTCCATGCAAAGTTTATTTTTTACTTTTTAGTTCGTTTTTCTAAAAGTATGTTTTTTAAATATTTTTATTTTTTTTGTCTTGTTATGATTATTTTGCTTAACATGATTTACTGGAAATCTGAAAAATGTTCGGGTTGTGTTTGCATAACTTACAGTACTAATATTATTGTGGGGATATTTAAAATAACATTAAGATATTTGTATACATACGCAGTTTTTACTTTTGAGCTTAATGTTTTTGATTTTTTGTTATTTATGTTCCGTATAGGAGGTTATTTATAAGGGACAATTCAATCAATGTTCTCCTCCTGTTTAAAATAAATATTCTTTCAATGTTTCACAAAAAGTGGACCTAGTCCAAATTACTGAAATCAAATTTACAGCTATATCTTCAAATAACGAAAACGTCGTGAAACAAAAATGAAATTAGAAATTGATGGACGAACTAAAAATTTGAAGTGGGTGAACCAAAAAAAAAAAAGGAAAACCTTTCTCTTCTCTTCATCTCTTATACTTACATTTAACAACATTTTAGGGTGCTGTCATGATAAAATGATATGTGGTCGGTCGATTTTGAAATGAAAATTTTCAAATTTCCAAGGCTAGAAATATTTTTTTTTTTGGTTGGAGCTTAATAAATTATTTTTTTTTCTTCACATGAATTTCATACGTCTATATATTATTTGATTGAGATGGATCTAATGGTGAAATTGAAGATTTTGAATTACCTTAAACATATTTTCTATAAATAAGACGTTTTGAGAAGAAATGAAAACGTGGTTATATTATTATGTAATATTATAATGAACGTTTTGTGTCACGTTCAAACGAACATGACGAATTGTAAACTATTGACTGAAATTTTGGTTGTGTAGTGGTATAAACATTATTATTTTTCTTTTTAAAAACGAGTTTTTAAGAAAATAGTTAATTTTTCTTAAACTTTCTCTTGTTTAACCAAAATCCATTTTAGTATGATTTTTCTTTTGCGAGGATCTATTACCGAAATAATTGCAGATTGAATTGGTACAGCGGGGATGTACTAGATTGATCGGTGTCGTCATTGTACCAAGTATTTAATGGATATAATTACAAGATATAGAATAACACCTACGTTCAATTCATCTGAATAAACAGACATAAATTAGTGTAAACTCGGTTACGTATTTTTAATATTCATAATTCATAGCAAATTTTCAAGAAAATGAAGAGGTCTTTATAAAAATTATAAATAGTGTACATACAGGTGTGTTGAGCAGCCCAGTGAGTTTGGCAAGCTCGGATTAAACTCAAAAGGCCTGGGTTCAATTTCTATTGCGATCAAAATATTAATAAGCGAAGTTATAATCTGAACGGCGACAGTAAAACAGTCGATTGAAAGGATTTTAAAATGAAACTCAACCAAAAAAATTGATTATATTAATAGAACCTACGTTCCTTTATGAAGCGATACAAAAAATATATCAACTTTCAGAGCAAAATCAATTATATACGGAACGCGATATTTTTTTTTTTTAAAGCGTTCATGCTCCATGTAGGAGCGTTGCCAGGCTAATCGGCTTCGAATATTCACCACGGTCATTCGCAACAGCGACATAATTACCATGGCACCCGATTTTTTTAATTTTAAGGTCGTTTATTACGTCAGTCTCCCATTGTAGTCGTGGTCTTCCTCGCGGTCTACCACTCCCTGGGGTACTACATTTTCCTAATCATTCCAGACTGTGAATCGGCTCGTAGAACATGCCCAAACCAAGCAATCCTGTTAGAACGGATACAACCTATTATATCAGGACCCTCAAGAAGGTCTCTGATCTCAAAGTTATACCGGGTTCTATACTCTCCATCGTCTGTCTTAAGTGGACCAAAAATGTAGCGTAGGATCTTACGCTCAAATAGAGATAAATGGGATTCGTCATTTTGTGTAAGGGTCCACGTTTGTGGCCCATACATCACAACCGGTCTAATCAATGTCTTGTATAACTTGAGCTTGGTGTTAGTTGATACATACGGTAATTGAGTAGAAAATTCGATTACCTGCAGCGATTCGAGCTTTAATATCTGTAAGTATGCTGTTGTTTGAGTCAAGCATTGATCCCAAATATTTGAAAGATTCAACTCCCTCAATTCGTTCATCGCCGCACATCAAATCTTTCTTCTCAGCCTCTCTTGAAACATTCATACGTTTGGTTTTATTGTAGTTAATTTGCAGACCAATTTTCCTTGCACCACTCTCAAGCGACTTAAAAGTCTCACTCATAACAGCTTCACTTCGGCCGAGGATGACAACATCATCAGCGTAAGCAATCATCTGTACTGAGTTTATTGACAAGATATTGTTATTAGTCGGTAGTTTCTTTTGACGGCACACATATTCCAAGGCTAGATTAAAAAGTATAGGAGAGATCGCGTCACCTTGTCTTAATCCGGAGTCGACTTTAAAAAATGTTGATATTTCGTTCTCTACTCGCACACAGCATTGAGAGTTCTGTACTGTCATTTTGCATAGTGATACCAGTTTACCAGGAATTCCCATTGACACCAGAGCAGACCACAGAGTCTCTCGTTCGAGAGAGTCGTAGGCCTGCCTGAAATCAATGAAAAGTTGGTGCACAGGTATGTTGAACTCTCGACACTTTTCCAAAATCATCCTTATCGAGAAAAGTGCATCGGTAGTACCTCGGCCCCGCCGGAAACCACACTGATATTCTCCAAACAGATGTTCAGCAAAAGGATTGATTTTGGATAGCAAAATGTAGGAAAAGATCTTATATGCTTTGCAGAGGAGAGCGATTCCTCTGTAGTTTGCACATTGTAGGCGATTACCTTTTTTATGGATTGGTATCAGCATAGCTGTGTTCCAGTCCTGTGGCATGGTTTCAGTCCTCCAGATCATTTGAACAAGTTCAAACAATCTTGAGGATAGAGTTTCGCCACCATGTACAATCATTTCGGATGTTATATCGTCGATACCAGGTGCTTTATTGCATTTTAATTTTGACAGCGCCGCATCGAATTCCTCTTTGGTGGGTTCGTCTTCATGTACCTTTAACGCACGAATAAGCTTAGCTCGTCGCCCGACTTGTTGCTGGTCACTTAAGTTGAGAAGAATCTCAAAATAAGCGGCCCAAGTATCTAAAATATTTTTAAGGTCTACTTGTAGCTCCCCATCTTCATTTTGAATAGCAGTCGATCTAGTTTGAGGGCCCTTCTTTAAGGTTTTAACCTGTTGAAAGAAGTTACGCGATTGATGTTCCTTATTGAAGCTTTCAATCTCCTCACACTGTCTCTTCCACCATTCTCTCTTCGTTCGTCTACATAGCTTTGTAACGGCTTGTCTTGCCAGTTTATAGTTCTTCTTCGTGGACCTGGTATTGCGTCCTTGTAGACACTTCAGATAGCAATCTCTTTTGTATTGAATAGCGTCAAGACATGCTTGATCCATCCATGGCCTCTGGGGTTGGTTCTGTGGTCGTCCAAGTATTCCCTCAGCTGCGCTTAAAATAGCATCTTTGAGCAAATACCATGACTTATCGACGTCTCCATTAATGGTTTCTGATTTCTCCAATGTTTCGGCAATATGGATTTGATATCTCTCTTCTGTTTCAGCATTCTTTAATGGTGAGATGTTAAAACGTTTCCGTTGATTGAATTTTGGAATGCCTGAATTTGGGAAGTGGAACCTTATCGTTGCACATACAAGGAAGTGATCACTTCCAATGTATGCACCTCTAAAGGATCGCACATCCCGAACGCTCGAAAAGAAACGTGTTGTTACTAGAACGTGATCAATTTGATTTCGAGTGTTTCCATTCGGTGAGACCCAAGTCTGTTTATGAATCGACCGATGCGGAAAGAACGTACTGGCAATTCTCAAATTATTTGATAATGCAAACTCAGTCATTCTCTCACCATTATCATTCGAGTTCAAATGCAGGCTGTTGGGACCCACCACATTTCCATAAGAGATATTTCCTCCAACCTGTCCATTAAAGTCACCAAGAACCATAATGAAGTCGCGTGTGGGTGTTTGTTTCATAACCTCTTCCAGTGCTATGTAGAAATTATCCTTCTCGTCGACGGTCTTCAGCTTCAATAGGTGCATGCACGGCAATAAGAGAAATATTGTTATATGTACCACGTACACGTAGGTAGCAGATCCTCTCACTGACCGGGATGAATTTCATCACGGCTTCTTGTATGCGAGCACCAACAAGAAAGCCAGTACCAAATTCTCTTCGAGAAGGATGACCACTACAGTAGTGACTATCCAAATCTTGTTTTCCGATTATCGGCTGTCTAATTTCTTGTAGAGCAATAATATCCATCTTATACCTCTCAGTCTCTGTTTCCAGACTTATAAGAGCATCAGGAGCGCTCAGGTTGCGCACGTTCCACGTTCCGATTCGGTAGTCTGGTCCTTTTTCACGTCTAGGTAAAATTCTGTTTTGTTGTCCGTGTCTGTTTTTCTTTTTCTGATCACCAAATTTAACATGTTAGTTTTTTTCCGGGGTTAGGGTGTTAACCTAAGGCCCAACCCAAATTGTCGTGAATGGGTCCGTTCTGCATATTAAGGTCACCAGAAACAACCTTTTTACACGTTTATATAGCGAGCCGCAGAATAGTGCGGAATAGCCACGGAACGCGATATAGTGTAAAATAAATAAGTGAAATTTTTGTATTATTTAAAATAAATAGAAAAATCTGATGTTAGCTTAGAACTACGTAACACGAGTTTATATCAAGCTATTTACTACTTTGGAGCTTCCAATTGATAATTTTGTGAGTATCCAAAGTTTTTATTTTTCATTAAAAGTATTTCAATCAAAAAGATTTTCTAATTTTCTCTTGCTATAATTAAATAAAATTGAAACTTTCTTATATGTCGATGATATACTATAAAATTTAAAATTTTGACCATGTTATCGACGTGTTTTCTTCTCTATTTTCTTAGTTTTTTAAAACAAGAATATTATTCAAATATTTGGTATATGAAAATATTCCTCTATATTTTCCAATTTTATAATAAAATTAAAATGTAAGTGCAAAAAGAGGAACTTATTGTTATGAAATAAGTATAACTTTGTTAACATGGACCAACCTAAAATTGAGTAAAAGTAACAACAACGACAAACTAAGAAGGATACTAAGAGTCCATTTTTGTTTATGTATTATATTTATATATGCAAATTTTTGCATGTACGTACACTATTGTGATAACGATAACTATTCAAGGAAAGAAAAGGACAACGGCTTGTAGATGTTTATTTTCTGTCGTAATTTGCATAAATTTTATCGCGTTTGAATCATAATTGATGTTGAATTTAATTTACTATCTTTTTATAGTTCAAATAGTTTTATTGTAGCGAAATAATATTAATAACAGCAATAATAAAAACAATACACTTGTAAATAAACTAATGTGGATATATATTTTTAGTTACATTAAATATGTGAGATCAACTGTCCACCCACCCATAACAAAACACATCTCCTTTGGCTATTTTCTACTTTTCTCCTCGGTTCAACTTATTCAAAAACACCCTTGTTTTATACTTTTCTTCTTCTTATTCTTTAGATTGAACAAATATGTATATTCTACATGAGTTTCAAAAATTATATTATATTTGAACATAACATATCAAGCTTTTAATACATATATAGAATAAATGTATATATCCAAACTAGCATGTCCAAAATTTTTGATCAGCGGCTAACACGTGTGTATCCGTGCATAGTTGATGTAGATGATGTAAGTTAGCGGATTTTCTTTCCTTTGTTTTTTTGGGCATTTCATCACATAAGTAGAAAACAACTAAAAGAAAATGTATATAAATAAAAAAGTGAGAAACATATTGGAAAGAGAAAGGACAGTTTTCACCCATTATAATACAATATCCACCCCATGAACAATATATTTTCATCTGCTGCTGAAATTCACTCGACCTCTTTTCTTTTCTTTTTCTTTTTTTAACAATCTCCACAGCACACTTAACTAGCCCACCCCATTTTCTTGTACTGTACAATACTTATATATATACAGATATGTTAAAAGTAAAAGAAAATATATCTATATATTCACAGCATACACATCGTATTCAGTTCCATAAGGATGGATGTAAGAGATGTTGTTTTTGTGATGTAACAAATAGAATAAAAAAAAAGTTTTAGTTTTTTTTTGCAACATTTCTCAAACATTATGACGTTGACGAAGAAATATAAAATAAAATAAGGAATATTTACAACAAAAAAGAAAATTTGACTGAAAAATTTGTAATTTTTTCTTATACTTTTATATTTGAATGGAAAATAAAACATAAAATTCTTTGAAGTGCATTCGTTGGACATTTTAATATTTAGTTTTCTTTGTCGTGTCTCTTGAGTAAGGTTTTGTTTTAGCGACGTTTCAGAGTTAAATGATTTTTTGTGGAATGAAAAATAGCACGCTGACTTTAACAAATCGAATAATGATGACAGCAACGAAATTTATTTATCAGAAAAACCATTCTTGAAAAATCTTTCAAAACATCTAATATCGAAAATCAGATTTGTATTTAAGATTTTTTGATGGTGTGTAAATATTGAGAAAAGAAAACTTTTCGTGAAAAAATTAAGAGTCACCCTATGTTGAGAGTAAGAATTTGATCGCAAACTTGTCTGTTGAATAGAAATTACGTAAACCTTTCCGTTGTGTACCAAATTTTACCTACCTGAGCAAATACTATTGGTATCAGTGCCAAGTAATGTTGTTGCGTTATCGAGCACCGAAAATTTTGTGCATTATTCCTTAAAAATTTATAAAATACCTTATAGACTTTATTAGCTCCAACAAAATTTATGCTGGTGATCTTCAGGCGCAGCACCTGTCCTCCAATGCAAATAAAATTAAATATGTACATAATATGTAATTGATGACTATCATTTTGTCTCTACTTCGTAAAAGTTTCAATGAAAAATATCAAGTAAAATCTATTGCAATTAATCAATTATTTAAAAACTAAACCTTAGACTAAACCATCACCAAATATAACAATATACCAGTATCAAAATCTCAAGAAAGTTTGATTAAACGTTGTTCTAAATTTGAAATTTTTCTCACCAGAACTAAATAGAAAATATAAAGGGGCTGAAATCTCAAGGCTCTGGGATATCAAGACTTCGGTCTGGATTAAGGATTTTTATAAAGTTTTCGGCAAAAACTTTAATGAGGACATTGTTTTTAGTTTTGGCAGCGATGTATATCAAACATAACTCTTTGTTAACGTACAAGTATTTTTTTATCTCTGTTTAGAAATTTATTACAAAACTAACACGAAACATCAATACGATGCTACAAAATTATAATAGATCATAAATTAACATAATTTAGTGAAAAGATGATACACTCAGAAAACTACTCAAAAACCTCTCCATTTAGCGTTTCGAGAAAATATTACAAAATCACAAATTCATATTTCTTTCAAAATTCCAAAACTATTGTAAAAAGTAAATAAAAAAACAAATTCAAACTTTTTTCAAAATTCTAAAAATATTCCAAAAATTATTCCAAAATCAAAGATTCAAACTTTTTATTAAAAATTTTAAAGATCTTGCCAAAATTATAACAAAATCAAAAAATTTCAAAAATATTCTAAAAATATTCTAAATATTTAACCTTTTTCTAAATTCTAATAATATGCCAAAAATTCAAAAATTCAAACTTTTTCTAAAATTCTAAATATATTGCAAAAATTATAACAATATCAAAAATTGGAACTTTTTCCAAAATTCCAAAAATTATAATTAAATCAAAACTTTAAAATTTTTCATAGTTCTAAATAAATTCCAAAATTCTTACAAAATCAAAAACTGAAACTTTTTTCGTAATTCTAAAAATATTGCAAAAATTATTACAAAATCAAAAATTAAAACTTTTTCCAAAATCCTAAAAATATTGCAAAAATTATTACAAAATCAAAAATACAAACTTTTTTCAAAATTCCAAAAATACTTTTTTAACTATATCTATAACAAATTCAAAAATTTCCATGTCCAATTTCATGTTCAATTACATTTACGTCATACAAACTAAAATTTTCTTTGAAATCATCTTTTTTGACTCACTTGACAATATTTTTTGACAAACTTAAATATATATATATATATATATATATATATATATTATATATATATATATATATATATATATATATATACATATATACGTATATATATATATATATATATATATATATATATATATATATATATATATATATATATATATATATATATATATATATATATATATATATATATATATATATATATATATATATATATATATATATATATATATATATATATATATATATATATATATATATATATATATATATATATATATATATATATATATATATATATATATATATATATATATATATATATATATATATATATATATATATATATATATATATATATATATATATATATATATAAATATATAATGCAATAAAACTCTCAATAATAATAATTTAATGTGATGAGCATTTCATTTAATACAAATAACTAATTTTATTTTTTCGAAAAAAATAAACGAAAATCATTCTTTTGACACACTTGACTTTATTTTTTTGACAAAGTTATAATGCCATAATTTTCTATAATAATAATAAAATTTCATGTCTTACAAATAATTAATTTTATTTTTTTCTTAGAAAAATTGGGTAAAAAAATAAATAAAAATCTTTCTTTTTACACACTTGATTATTTTTTTGACAAACTTATAATGCCATAATCTAGATTTTGGTCTCACATACCAATCCCGACCAGCAAGATTTCTCCAAATTTAATGTTCCTACTCGTAATCACTTAAAATGAACGTTTTTTAAGCAAAAAATATGCAAATTTCCTTGTTTTGACCCACTTCGGGTACAGCTATCAAACACATCGTCCTTTCGGACCTGTCCGTAGACTTTTAGAAAAACAAATTTTGAAATCCCTTCAGCGGTTTTCTAGATTTCGTAGGTAATGATGCACGGCTGGCAGACGGACATACATTCAGTAGGTCCTAAAACGTCATGAAATGCAAAAAATAAAATGAGCGTAAGAATTTCGCTTTTAGCTCATGAATTTTATACTTAGGTCTTTCAGACCAAAGTCATTTAAGCTACTCATTTTCATAATTATTTGTGTTCAACCGAAATTTATAGAAGAGCTGAAATTTTAATTTTTCGAAAGAGCTACCTAGTAATACAAATTTCATGTTTTGCCTTTAGAAAAAGTTTTAATATGTTTTTGGGAACAAATTTCAAAGTGTTTGCGTTCCAGAAAAATTTAAAACTGTGCCAAGTCTTCCGATAACACCTAGATAGAGCTTCAAATATGAAGAAAAGGGCGAAAAAGGCCGCATCATCACATCATGTTTACAAATTTCCTGGAAAATTAACCAATGGTGGTTGACTCTTTAAATTCAAGTATCTACTTTAATTTAAATTTTGTTTTTTGTTGTTATCTTCAACGGGAGCAGAGTTACGTTTCATCAAACTTGCATTTTGTATGGCTTGAGAAATATTGATCGCTTAGTCTGGTTTTCCGTAAAGCATCTTTCCATTTTACCAAACCTAGGTTTTTTTCTATTCACTGGTCACCACACACCTGTTTAGTACCAGAACCTCTCAGATGAGTTTTTAGAAAAAAAATGTCTTTTATTACTCATCCTTTGTGAATTTCTCATCTAAACTATAAGATTTTTATCTCAGCACCATCTTTTGTCATTGTCTCGTCGAGACTCGAGTCATACATAGCAGAGAGATTTTTTCTTGAATTTTCTACAGCTATTTTGGTTGGTCGCCTTTTGATTACGATATTATAGGTAGGTACTTACATATATTTACTCCAAATTTCGGAATGGTTAACCTTGTTGAAACTTTCCCTACTGATGATATTTACCGCTCCTAATCGTTACCAAATAGCAACTCCCTGCCTTTTTATATTATTGATCGAACAGATTTCTTCAAATTTTTTGGTGATGCCATTTGTATTTTTAGGGTTTCGAACATAGAACTAACTCCTTTAATCCGTTTCTAATGGCAAAAATAGATGTTTACTCACCTCTTTGATGTGTTTTTTTTACCCATTCTCGTTGTGTCGTTATATCCAATAATTTGATCTACCTTGTGTTGCAGCCTCTTGCAGCAACTGTATATCTCCGTCAGCGGCCTTTGCATCCGATCTCCTGCAAAGTTTAGAAAATTTCCAAGACGAAATTATTTAGATTGTGTCTTAATTATAATGCAAGTTCTGACTTAGTCTTCATTAGTTTTTCATTTAACATTGGTATCAAATATCAATGTTGGCTTTGCCTATAGTGAAACTCGGAATTTTATATAAATGAGAGTCATATGTGTTCTTTGGCAATTATTAAGGTGCCACAGCTTACACTGCTATAACATGATGAAGGTTGACTTTACTCGCGCATTAGTTCCCTACATCAATCATTAAAAATGATTAAGGGAATAGGGCCTTTTGCAGTTTACACCTTTCGTAGTCTTTGCTTAGTGATCAAATGTGCTTAGTGATCAATTGTGATCAATTGATCGCTAGGCAATTGTGATCAAGTGATCAATTTGCTTAGTGATCAATCAACCAATGTTAAATTGGTAGCGTTTAAAATTCCATGCCTGCATCAAATTCCCTTTCTTAGAGTTCGTCTTTCTGGCTAGACACCCGAATTTATGATCAATGTGATGGGGAAAATTTGGTTGGTACCAAAGGGGTTGTAGTGACCAATTTTTTTCCGTGTTGTGTTTGCTTTTGTAATTAGCTATAAATTCTAAGACGTTCAACTTTCTAAGATGTACTCATTACTTCATCTGCTTTTGGAGTATATAGCATCAAAAGGAATTTTTTTGGTAACCTGCCCAGCAATATACCGTTTATGTAGTTTTACGTTCTTGCGATTTGTTCTTTTGATTTCCTGATTGCCTGATCTGCAGCGGATTTTTTAAAACAAGGTGTGGTGATTCCAGAGCTACAACTGCTGGACTGTTCTGGTCGACATCAGTCTCCTTAATTATGTCTAAATGGACTTTGTCTACCGCGTTCTGAGATTAATCTTCTACGATGATTCCTTCTTTCTGCCGTATATGTTTCATATAGGACTGTAGACTGTCAACAAGTGTGCCTCACCTGTATTACTTGCGATGATTACCTCAATAAGAACATCGACGTGGTATGCTATTTCAGACTTTCTTGCTTGCGTTTTTAGGGGCAATATTTTTTAAATTTGTTTAGAATCGCAATAAATCGTTTTTTCTACGATCGTGCAAAAAGTGACTATTTTCTGCACTATGTACTGTGCCAAAAGTTTAATTTTTTGCACTAGTGCAAAAAGTACCATACTAGTGCAAAAAGTCCCTAAAGATCGTAGAAAAAATGTTGTCTGCGACACGTGCAAAAAGCATATGTGTTACACTAGTTACACAAATAACTATTGTAAGCTTCCTTTCAATTTTTCAAAAATGTAGTGACACGTAAATGGTTTGTATCCGTCGATATGTGTAGGCAATTTTAACGTCTCTACGTGTTACCACAAAGTAGAGTACTTTAGGCAAACATGTATATTGTTTCCTGGTGTCGATCGGTGGGTTGGAATGGGTTTTTCCACCTGGTAGCAATAATCCAGCTATTCCAGATGAGGCAAAATCTATATATATGTCATTTCGGGATTAAATTGCTTCAATGAAAAAGTTTTTCCGTGTTAATCACCATCAAAAGTCACTCGTGTATTAAATTTGATCATGACCCAATTTTATATTGAACGATGCCAGTTGAAATTGGAAATGCTTGGTTTTCTCTCAATTCGCACTTTGCATTTGAGTCATTGAAATACATTTCTATTTTTATTTGATGCGTAATACATAAACATTTTCGAATACGGCAGTGTTTTCAATAACGGATAGTTTTACATAACAGTGAAGAAAACAGTTATCGTTGTAGCCGTGTGTTCAGGATTTGTTGCATTTTGGCAGCTGTGAAAATAGCATGTAGTCTATTTTCTAGATGTCCTGTCAAATGAACAACAGCTGAATTTCGTTCATATATGGATGGGGCATAAAAGAATTTTCCATTGTTGCATATATATCTTTCTGTCTGATACGTTGCGAGTGAGTATATTTCCACTCGATAATAATACATTTGATTTGCTTTTTATGTTATTATAAAGTAGAAAAATGATTGTGATAGTCATCTGTGTTTTCCATCTAGCATATTAATTTTTTAGTCAATCAAAAATATGTTATAAAATGTCATCATACATATCGCAATGTTCAACACCTGCCTCTTCAGGTGTTTGAAAAAATTATACAATTCACCAGCCATTCTATAAAATTCACAAACCATATTTTAAAAATGGCTTTTGTTCAAAATTTCTTTCACTCACTTTTACGACCCTACGGGTCTTTGATAAATAATATCAGTAAATTATTTGTGATATAACATCACCCCGATGGAAAATCTCCCATCAAGAATAATATAAGAACTGAATCTAAAAAATTATGGTGCAAATTATGAAACTTTTTGCAATCCATACAATTTTAGAGCGATCTAGTTTCGAACCAATGAGAAAATTTTAAACTTTAAAAAAGTTTATCATTCTCATCAGGGCTAGCCGACTAGATAAACTCTACCAAAAAATGTCAACGCTAATGTATATAAACCAAAAATTAGGTTACAACTCTAGCGAAGTGTAAAAACAAAAAATTTACATAAACATACATTTAATAAATTCAGGTTTAGTCAATTAATTTCTCTGGTGATCACTGTTTTGTTATACTCTAGACATTCTAGTATTGAATAACAAACTTGTATCGGTGAGAGGAAGATGACTAGTCTTCACTTGTGTCTATTGACACATGATCAACAATTAATTCAGTAAATTATTTGTGATATAACATCACCCCGATGGAAAATCTCCCATCAAGAATAATATAAGAACTGAATCTAAAAAATTATGGTGCAAATTATGAAACTTTTTGCAATCCATACAATTTTAGAGCGATCTAGTTTCGAACCAATGAGAAAATTTTAAACTTTAAAAAAGTTTATCATTCTCATCAGGGCTAGCCGACTAGATAAACTCTACCAAAAAATGTCAACGCTAATGTATATAAACCAAAAATTAGGTTACAACTCTAGCGAAGTGTAAAAACAAAAAATTTACATAAACATACATTTAATAAATTCAGGTTTAGTCAATTAATTTCTCTGGTGATCACTGTTTTGTTATACTCTAGACATTCTAGTATTGAATAACAAACTTGTATCGGTGAGAGGAAGATGACTAGTCTTCACTTGTGTCTATTGACACATGATCAACAATTAATTCAGTAAATTATTTGTGATATAACATCACCCCGATGGAAAATCTCCCATCAAGAATAATATAAGAACTGAATCTAAAAAATTATGGTGCAAATTATGAAACTTTTTGCAATCCATACAATTTTAGAGCGATCTAGTTTCGAACCAATGAGAAAATTTTAAACTTTAAAAAAGTTTATCATTCTCATCAGGGCTAGCCGACTAGATAAACTCTACCAAAAAATGTCAACGCTAATGTATATAAACCAAAAATTAGGTTACAACTCTAGCGAAGTGTAAAAACAAAAAATTTACATAAACATACATTTAATAAATTCAGGTTTAGTCAATTAATTTCTCTGGTGATCACTGTTTTGTTATACTCTAGACATTCTAGTATTGAATAACAAACTTGTATCGGTGAGAGGAAGATGACTAGTCTTCACTTGTGTCTATTGACACATGATCAACAATTAATTCAGTAAATTATTTGTGATATAACATCACCCCGATGGAAAATCTCCCATCAAGAATAATATAAGAACTGAATCTAAAAAATTATGGTGCAAATTATGAAACTTTTTGCAATCCATACAATTTTAGAGCGATCTAGTTTCGAACCAATGAGAAAATTTTAAACTTTAAAAAAGTTTATCATTCTCATCAGGGCTAGCCGACTAGATAAACTCTACCAAAAAATGTCAACGCTAATGTATATAAACCAAAAATTAGGTTACAACTCTAGCGAAGTGTAAAAACAAAAAATTTACATAAACATACATTTAATAAATTCAGGTTTAGTCAATTAATTTCTCTGGTGATCACTGTTTTGTTATACTCTAGACATACTCTAGACACTGTTTTGTTATACTCTATACTCTAGACATACTTTTGTTATACTCACCGATACAAGTTTGTTATTCAATACTAGAATGTCTAGAGTATAACAAAACAGTGATCACCAGAGAAATTAATTGACTAAACCTGAATTTATTAAATGTATGTTTATGTAAATTTTTTGTTTTTACACTTCGCTAGAGTTGTAACCTAATTTTTGGTTTATATACATTAGCGTTGACATTTTTTGGTAGAGTTTATCTAGTCGGCTAGCCCTGATGAGAATGATAAACTTTTTTAAAGTTTAAAATTTTCTCATTGGTTCGAAACTAGATCGCTCTAAAATTGTATGGATTGCAAAAAGTTTCATAATTTGCACCATAATTTTTTAGATTCAGTTCTTATATTATTCTTGATGGGAGATTTTCCATCGGGGTGATGTTATATCACAAATAATTTACTGAATTAATTGTTGATCATGTGTCAATAGACACAAGTGAAGACTAGTCATCTTCCTCTCACCGATACAAGTTTGTTATTCAATACTAGAATGTCTAGAGTATAACAAAACAGTGATCACCAGAGAAATTAATTGACTAAACCTGAATTTATTAAATGTATGTTTATGTAAATTTTTTGTTTTTACACTTCGCTAGAGTTGTAACCTAATTTTTGGTTTATATACATTAGCGTTGACATTTTTTGGTAGAGTTTATCTAGTCGGCTAGCCCTGATGAGAATGATAAACTTTTTTAAAGTTTAAAATTTTCTCATTGGTTCGAAACTAGATCGCTCTAAAATTGTATGGATTGCAAAAAGTTTCATAATTTGCACCATAATTTTTTAGATTCAGTTCTTATATTATTCTTGATGGGAGATTTTCCATCGGGGTGATGTTATATCACAAATAATTTACTGAATTAATTGTTGATCATGTGTCAATAGACACAAGTGAAGACTAGTCATCTTCCTCTCACCGATACAAGTTTGTTATTCAATACTAGAATGTCTAGAGTATAACAAAACAGTGATCACCAGAGAAATTAATTGACTAAACCTGAATTTATTAAATGTATGTTTATGTAAATTTTTTGTTTTTACACTTCGCTAGAGTTGTAACCTAATTTTTGGTTTATATACATTAGCGTTGACATTTTTTGGTAGAGTTTATCTAGTCGGCTAGCCCTGATGAGAATGATAAACTTTTTTAAAGTTTAAAATTTTCTCATTGGTTCGAAACTAGATCGCTCTAAAATTGTATGGATTGCAAAAAGTTTCATAATTTGCACCATAATTTTTTAGATTCAGTTCTTATAAATAATATCCCTCTCACCCAGCCCTCTCCCCCAGCCCCTTCTTAATCCATCCATTTATCTGATAGATTTTTATTTTGATCTATCGGTCGGATATTTTAAGATATATTACCCTGTAGATCATCGATCAAGGATAGCAAATATACACCCCACAACCCAGACAACTCTAATCTACCATCCACACAAGCCATGAAGAGTGTGTATCAAATTTTACATCGTCAATTTCTTTAAGATGAATAAATAATCATATGATGTTTTCGGCAGCTGTAATCCATGCCTTACCAGTTTGTTCTGCTTAAGCTAGGAGTATTTTCTTCTAGATTATTGCTGGTTTACATACAGATATTTTTTCTCTATTTCGTTGTCATTTCTAGGATAGAACATTGTTGTTTTGTTGTGTTACGTCTGATGGTTAATCATGTACTAACATTGGTATCGAGTCTCATAATTTCCGTTTTCTAAGATTGATTTTAAAACCAACTTTATGTGCAAAATAACAGCTTTTTAGTTTTCTATCGAAATCCAGTTTTCATCTGCCTAGTCAGAACTTTTAAAAACAAAAAAAAAATACGTAAAGAATCAATACTTAAAAAACCTTAACAAATAATCTTTTTTTTTAATTTTTAATTCACTAGATTTGAATTTTTAAATAAGTTTTGAATTATAAGGAATTTTTTATGAGCACTTAAAAAAAATCTTGAATCTTTTTTTTTGTTACCAACATCAAACTAACGTATTAAATGATCCAACAATTATCATCAAAACAAATCCAACTCAAAATTTTTTACTTTAAAGTCAACTACATTTTACTACGAGCTCATATGTACTCCCTTATTTAGTTTATCTTAGTTTGTCATATTTTAAGATTATAAAATAAAATCATGCTATGATCCCTCATCAATCTCTTTTGAAAATAATAAAATAAATAACTAAATAAAAAACATTCGATTTTAATTTTTATCTTTTATTTTAAAACAAATTTGTAATTTTTTTTTTATTTTGCTCCATATTCGTATCCAGCGTTGATGATGACATTATTATTCCCCAAATCAAAAACCTAAATGTCTAAAAAGAAATGAAAATAAAAAAGAAAAATTTTCCTCTATAGTTTAAAATCTAATGTCCATACATAAAAACTTTTGATATATACATAAACTAAAAGCATAGATATATGTTTCTTAGATATAAATCAATAATCCTCATTCTACTCGTACTTGTGGACACACATGTGTAAGGTATGGTATATACAGTCACTTTTAGGTTTCCTTTTTTATTATTACTATTATTTTCGTTTTCTTTATTTTAAAATAAAAGTAATCTAGAAAACATAGACAAAACCATACGTGAGTCTTATATGTACGTAAGATAGAAAAAAAAGGTTTTTTTGTGAAAGGGTTTTATTTCGCGTTATAAAAATGAAGAGGGTGGAAGCTAAAAAATAATAAAATATAACAAACTAAAAAATAATTTTCATTTAGAGAATCTCATCAAAACATATTATATCCCCTTTTCTGAAAATGGGTTTTCTACATATAACAACTACAACAACAAAACCCCATTAAAAGTATAGTATAACAAAAGGCGAGAAAGATTGTTAAAAATTTTTAAGTTTAAGTTCATCGCGGACTCTCTTCTACGAGTTTATCATTCATTCTATTCTTTTCTTTTTCTGAAATAAAACTTATATGGGGGATAGATGTTGTACTACATATTATATATGTAATTTCTATCTATCTATCTATCTATTAAATTTATTTTTCGTATATTATGATGAAGAAGAAAATATACATTAAATAGAAAAAAAAAGTCCATATCATCTATTTTCAGTCCGTATATGTCCGTGGATATTTTCCTACGCATATATACCCAAACATATATATTCATACGCGTTTTCTTTTCTTTTTACTTTTAAAGATAACACAGTATAGGACAAAGGAAATGGTATTAGATAAATTTTCTTTTTAAATATTGTAAATTTAAATTTAATTAGCATACAAGAACAAGCGATATGTGAAAATTTATTTAGGAGAAAATTTTTATGTTAGGAAAAACAACCCTTCTTGTATAGTAGTAAGATAGACAGTTTTTGTAATTGGATGATTTAAATAAATTGTTTATTTTAGCGAAATTGTCAATCGTAGTGAAAAATTAATGTTTGTATGGAATTGAGTAAAGTTCGTGTAGTTTTGTTTAATAAAAAGTAATGTATCTTGGGGACTAAAATTTTTGTCACAAAAAGACTTAAATAATTTGTAAAACCCTGGTCCGACAGTATTTTATACTCTGAGGTGTTGTAGATGAAGGCTTAGCTAATTTTTGGGGATTTAAGATTGTTCTTATTATTGATTCAACTAAATCAAACTTTACAACAACTCCAATCAATTATCGACTGGTAAATTTTTGACAGATTATCAAAATCGGCTTTTTTTATGCTTCTCACCCTAATTTCATGCATAATCAGTCAAAACCTTGAAACATACACAGCGATAGAAAATTCTATCAAAACGGTGGTGTTAATTGTTCAACAAAAATTTTCATTATATCTTGGTTTTGATTTATTATAAACATATTTTTACTAAGAATTGTTCGCGTAAAATATGTTGTGTAAAGTATAGGTTTCTACGTAAAAGCATATATTTATTCGACTTTGCTAATATTCTACATATTCTACGTCAAAAAATGTAGAACATTTCCGGAGAAAAATTTCTTAAGAAATTTTATCCAAAAATTATTGAAGTGAAAAAACAACATTATGTATAATTGGGATTTTTTGTATTAAATTTTTAGAAATTTTCTCGACATTTCTAGACTATGTGTGAATTCATAGGATGAAAGAATATTTCGTCAGCATATTAAGTCAAAATTCTAGTCAACATCCTAAGTCGCGGGGGTATGGTCTAACATTATTTAATATAATGAATAATGAGCTGCACAAAATGATATACATAGTTTTTGTTTGTCACAGTATTGTGCTAAACTTTTAGGTTACCATTTATAGAGCTTACTGCGAGATTGTTAGGAAAATTATTGTTATATATGTCCAAGGGTAGAATAGCATCAAGATCATTGATGTGAGATTAATCAAGAAAGCAATATTTTTTTAAGTCTTATAATTAGTTTTATAAATTATTTATTTATTTTATTAAGAAAATTTAATAAGTTCTAGGTTCTATATGAATGTATATTTCTGTATATATGGGTGTAAAAGAATGACAAACCGAACAGATTTGGACAAAATCTGACCCACACATTTTTGATTTGGCTGAAATTTTTTTACAGTTTTTATATCGAAAAAAAGATATACCTGTTCAAGGATTTTTTTTTGGAAAATATAGCGGTTTTAAATTTCGGGAATTTCATGATTTTGGGCTTGACGAGTTTTTTTCAAATATTCATAACTTTGGTTCTATTAAAGATTGAAACCTATAGTTTATTTTATTTTAAAGATAAAAGATGTAAGTTTACAAAAAAAATTAAAATTTATAAAAATCATTAACAATTTGCTATTTTTATAAACAAATGAAATGTTCAAATCGATCTGTAATCATTGCCCCACCCACGAAATGAGTTTTTAGTATGACCATCGTATTTAACGTTTCGTTTCCTATAAAAAACGTATTTTTAATTAATGAAGAAATGATTTTTACTGTTAGAAATAAATTAATTTATCAAACGCGGGACGACAAAAAATTCCATATATATTCTTTTACATATCGAACAGATTAGGACAAAATGTGACTAAGACATTTTTGATTCAGCTGAAAAATTTTTTGCGGGTTCTATATAAAAAAAAATATACTTGTTTGAGGATTTTATCTTTTTTTTTTAGGGGAAATAGAGCGGATCTAAATTTCGAGAATTTTGACATTTGGTGAAGACTTATTTTCAAAGATTCATAACTGCGGTTCTGCTAAAGACAGTTTTAGACACTTTTTGTCTGTTTTACTTAAAGTTTATAGATGAAATTTAGAAAAAACTGCTATTTATAAAAATTATTAACAAATTCCTATTGTTATAATCAAATCTAATGTTAAATTCGATTTTTAGTCATTATCTAACAAAATGAAAGAGTGTTTAGTAATCTTATATATTAATACGCTAAAAAAAAACTTTTAGGGGCCTAAGGCTTTTTTATTCGCAGATCGATTCATTTCAAATTTTCACTGCTAGCTGATATTAGTGTAACTTAGATATTAAAGATTTTTCACACAAAACGGATCATAAATAAAAAAGTTATAGACGAATTAAAATGTATTTTTGAATTTAATGGCCCCCCATACAATATGAAATGGACTTGCCCAAATCATATATTTTTTTCATAAAAACGATACGATGTTATTTTGTTATTCTTTTATACATTTTATTTTAGTCTTCTTATGTACATTGATGTGAATGCATGTGAAAATTTTGTTCTGATTTTTATATATTTTTTTCACAAAAACGATACGATGGTATTTTGTTATTCATTAAAATTCTAATTGTTCATTATTTTCTCGAACTTCAGTGGTTAAAATTTTTTGATGATATAAATTGTTCGAAAAAATAATGAACAAATACAATTTTAGACGGACTAAAAATCTTTAAAATTAAATATCTCAAGAACACGAATTAACGCATTTTTTGTAAATTTGATATATTTTAAAGTAAGGTTAGAAAAAAAAGTTAAAATTTAATTGATTTTAAAATTTTTTGTTAATAGAAGTTGTTTGAAAAAATGAAGAAAAATTCGAATTTCAGTCGTACTAAAAATCTTTAAAATTAAATATCTCAAAAACAAAAATTAACTCTGAGTTAATTTTAAATATTTTAGAGTAAAAATAGAACTATTTTCAGAAAAAAAATTAATTTAATTCCAATTGATCTTCAACCCTAGCGCCATCTTTAAAAAAGTTTTTTAATATTTTTATTTAAAAATTAATT
Organism: Diogma glabrata; assembly: GCA_963693315.1. NCBI lineage: Eukaryota > Metazoa > Arthropoda > Insecta > Diptera > Cylindrotomidae > Diogma > Diogma glabrata. Next base: position 75,376 of record CAVNZG010001706.1, read on the forward strand.
ATACAATTATACAACAATAAATGAATTTTTTTCAAACGACTAACTAATCATCTATCAAACAAAAAAAGTTTGATGAAATCGGTATAGCCGTTCTTGAGCAATTTAATTTCAAAGTTACATCGGATTGGCAGAATTTTCATTTTTCATGCATGTTGGGGTGCCCCCTGTGCTCAAACTATGCACTTTAAAAAATTTTTAAAATAAATTGTATTTATTATTTTGTCCATACTACTTATATGCCAAGTTTCAGGAGAATCAAAAATGGTCAAGTTTTCACAACTCTGTCTAGAACACGTTTTTCATCTAAATTGGTTTAGAATTTTTTAATTCACTATACTTTTTTTTTTTAACAAAATGTGTTGTGTAATAGAGTTTAGAATATGTGTCACAACAACACATAAATTGCGGGTTGAAGCCACCTAAGACTAAGTGTTCTGGCAAACTATTCCATTTGTACGCAGTTCGGACAAAGAAGTCTCTCTGCGATCTGCCAGTATGACAGCGCGGGATCTTTACTGTTTTACTGGTTACGGCAGCCGATTGCCGTGTGGAACGGGGGTAAGAATAAGTTTGAGTCATGATGCCGCTGATTTCATCTGAGCACCGTTGATGACGATATTTGTAAAAAACAACGAGGTCAGCAACAGTGCGACGATGTTGTAGGGAATCAAGTTTTGATGTCAAAGCTCGATCACCCACAATTCGTATAGCCCGCTTTTGAACAGAGCCCAAGAGGGCCAAGATAGAAACAGAGGCAGCACCCCAAACTTGACAACAGTACTCCATACAGGGACGAATATAGGACTTATAAACATGGAGCAATTGGTATGGAGTGAAAAATTTTTTGCATCTATTGAGGAGGCCGAGTTTTTTAGATGCGCTTTTTTACATCGCCATTACATGATCGTTCCAGAGTAGGTCATTTGAAACTGTGACACTCAATTAACGAATGCTTCTACATGCACCTATTGGTTCATCACACATACTGGATAAAATATCTTTGGGGAACTCGGTCTTTAATCTGGAAACAATCAACAGCTGTGTTTTGGTAGAGTTGAAATTGACAAGGTCTTGGTCACCCCAGTCGGCGACTTTATTCAGGTCTTTGTTCACGATTATGGCAGCGTCTCTCCGGACAGGATTAATTCGTTCGTGCATTTTACCTTTTGAAGGAAGGGGCTCGAACGACTTGTGCAGAGTACTATCATCTGCAAAACTATTTATTGGGTTGCTGGTGATTTTCAACAATTCGTTGATATAAATCAAAAATAGGGTTGGGGACAATACTGACCCTTGGGGTACACCAGCGTTAATTAGTTTAGACTCAGAAGACAGATACTTGAATTTTGAATAGATATTTCTGTTAAAACTCTAGTAACTAAGTCAATAATTGGAATTTTTCAATCCGAAAATATATTTTGGGTTTTTCTCAGACAAAAACTCTATGATTTGAATTCATAATTTGAATCCACACTATTCACTACGCCACCGAGGCGATGTTATTTTGAAGTTAAAATTTTATCATTTTGTACTCAAGTTCAAAATTTCTGTTTTTGGACAATGATTTACTTTCCTTCCTTTGTATACGAATTTCATTTGTGAAATAAAGTTTAGACCGGGACCGATAGCGGGACATGAATCCATTGTAATATTTAACCAACTGCTTCCCATCGGGCTTAAATAAGGTCCTGATCATATTTGCCCTAGTTCCGATCAGGCATTGGTAGGGCAGTCTGATTCAGCCCTGATGATGTGTGTAACGCTCTTTCCCTATCTGGTCCTGATTGGGATTACCTAATCAGACCTTGATTGGAATAATAGGATCAGACCCTGATGTTGATAATCGGATCAGACCCTGATTGGGATATCCGTACCAGACCTTGAAATATATTTATATATTATGTACATAAAATAATTAAAATAAAATAAAAATTACAATGGAGAAAATTAAATCATGTACAACCTTATTCACTATTATTATAGTCATTCAGCTAGAGATACGCTTTTCGCGACATTTTCTGTTTCTCGAGAAAAATTGAGAACGGAAATCTGTTAATCTGTTAATCGGAAATCTGAAAAAAATAATTTTCTAACCCAATAACTCCTCATAAACCCTATTCTCTAATTATAACCGCCAAATTATCAATAGCTATCTGGGATTTTTTAAAGTTACTAGAATTGGGAGATGTTTCTGTTTAAATCGGCGGACGCTTTGTTAAAGTTTCTTAACAGTCAAATCATTTTCTGTATGGGAAACCAGTCCTGTAAAAATGCTCTATCAAAGTAAACAAACTATTCTTACGAATTTTGAAATCAAATAGAGGAAACAGTTTTTTTCTCGGTTTTTACAGAGTGTTGCGATACACAATTTCTATTGGGGGTGTAATTAAAACAACTATATACTATTTGAATAAACTTTGGTCCTCACTTAGGTCACCCATATAAAACTAATCGATTAAATTAAGTCTTCAAGTGAAATTCGGCCATAAAAATTACGTTCCTTTATAGACAATATACGAAAAAAATCTAATAATTCGTCAGCGATTCATCATTTTTATCATATGGATAACGGAGTCCTTACTCTCAATATTTACAATATTTATCAAATAAAACAAATATAGTGTTCATTATCCAATTTAAAATTTTAGTTTATAAGATAAAACATGATTCTCAATCTAATTTAATGAATTATTCTGACAGAAAAATTCGTAAAATTGTAGAAGGGTTGCGCTGACTGCAAGAAAAGCTTAGTGAGTTTTAAAAAATTTAAATTTAAGGTTTAAAAACTTTAATGAGTGTTTTTTGTTTGTCTTTAACTTTTTTCAAATTCTCGAGAAATAAAACAAAATTTCTTGAGAAATGAGAAATAAAAATCTATAGAGAATTCTTGAGAAATCGAGAAAAAGAATTCTCGAGAATAATCTCTACATTCAGCGGAGAAGCGATAACTAAAACATACATGAAACAATTTTAACTAGATATATTTTTAAAATGGATAATAGGCTAGTGGATTTTAACCAAATGAAATGGTTGTCTTATGGATATCTTCAATAGCTATTGGAATGTATTAATATGCGCGCACTAAGTCGATTTTGGAGAACATTGTACAACCTTGTGGTTGTAATGAAAAATTATGAAACATAGACGAGGGTAGCGATCTGGCATTGACCCTGTGTTAGACTTGTTTCATCGCCACAAGATCTCTAATCGGTGGTATTTTACTTTAGACCAGATGAAGCGCTATCCAGACATATTCTAGAAAAGGTTAGATGTCTATTATTACGGTTATTGTGATAGAATATGGTAGTTTTTAAAAATTTCACCATAGAAGTCGGTCAAAGGAGGAGTTTGATTTTTACCTTTAGCATTTCATAGTCAACGTGTTTGAATCAATCAAACAATTATTGGCTAAATGGACTTTAAATCCGTATTTTGTTAAAAAATTAGCACTTGACATCAGTTTATTCACATTTACGTTTCTCAAAGTGGTGAATCAAATCTCGTCGATCACCAAGGTTTAATTTAAGAAACTTGATTCATACAGGTACTAATACTTGAACTATTACTGGCCGATAGGATAAATTATCAGCTAATATATTATTGTGGAAAAATTAAAATGACCACTACTACTTCAGCTGCGGTGTCAACTAGAAATGTTAAGTTTGTGTGTTGAGCAATATATCCAAATGTACCAACTAGAATAAAGCTTTTGTAACTGCAAGGAGAGCGACATGGTCTTGAAAATTGGCATGATACTTACAAATATCGCGTAGTGGATTTCTTCTTATGTAATTTCTTCTTAGGTAATTTCGCCGCTATCTACTTCGAGATTTGGTATTTCGGTAACATCTATCTTGCCGATATGGTGATCGATATTCAATCTAGCTGTTAGACTGTCTTTTTTAATTTGAAGTCTTCTAATACTATAATTTTGTCCACTGCAGATATTGTTTTCAATTCTGAAGCAAATTCAAAAATATATGATATATTAACATCCCAAACTTTATCGACTACTGGCTGTTAAGAATACCGTGCATCAACAGTTTTTTCATAAGCTCCAGGCTTATCAATTCTGAAGACCCAGCTAAGCTCTCAAGTTTTCTGTAGAAGTTTGTTGATTTTTGTCCACCCATTGTTGTGTTTCTTATAAGTTCCTGGTATGTTTTGCTATTATTTGTGCTTTGAGAATTTTGCATTTGTAATTTTGAGGTGGTTTTATTATATGATCGCATACGAAATTGGCAACAAAACTCGTTACGGTCCCAATCAAGTACTGTAACTAGGCTTACATGGTTTCCAACCAAATGTCATTCATTTCTGACTAAAACGTTGGAATTGATGAAAGTGGGGCAACCATTTGACTGCAATTTGTGTCGAGATTTGTTTGGTCGTGCCATCGTGTGATAAATAAAAAACCTAAAAAAAACTTTAGGTTGTATAAATCTTGTCCTTAGAGTATATAGAAATATAGAGAGAACGTAACTGCCAAAATGTATGAAGAGCGACAAAAAAAATTGTCATAGAGAATCTGTTATATTCAATTTCTCTTTTCTCCATTTTGATTTGTTTTTCAATGTTTATATTTACTACCATAAACTTTTTTATCAAATTGGAAATTAAAAGCAATTCTTAATTTAAAATTCCAAAAAATATTAAATTTCATAGTTGTGGTAATTTTTACATAATGAATGACAATAATTACGAGAGAAATTTAAATATATTGAGTTATCTAGTGGTTATTTAAATATTTTATAAAGGACATATATAAAGGATGTATTAAAATATTGTATAAATTAGTGTTTCTCAACTAATTTCATGCTACGGACCATTAAATGTTTTAAGATTCTATTGCCAACCGCGTGAAATACTTCATCTTAGATGGGTGAAGGTGCAGGCTATATTTTGCTCACACTTACATACATAATGTAATTCAAAACAACAGAGGTGAACGGAATAAAGTTTAAAAAAACAAAAATAAAGTGAATTTTGATGTGTAACAAACAGAGTTGACTAATGAGAATTGAGAAACCAAAAAACAACCATAAAACCTACTAATTTAGTATATTCAATATTTGATAGAGGGACATGCGCATTAGTTTAAATTTTTAGTTTTTTTATATAATCAGAGCGAAAATGTTTTTGTTGATTTTTTTCATAAAATACAATCAAATTATTTATAAAATACAATCAAACGAATTTATTTCAAAGTTCAATACAATCAAATAAATTGTTTATCCTTCCGGCAACTGTAAATATTGGTTTATATTTGTTTTTTCAGAACCACAATTGTGGGCGTTATTAGTCTTAATAAAATAAACAGCTGTTAATTTTATTCTGTAGCCTGTATGCTGCGGAACATAATAAAATTTATTTGATTATCTGGAACTCTGTAATAATTTTTTTTGATTGTATTTTAGAAATAATTCGATTGTGTTGTATTAAAAAATCATGACTTAAATTTTTTTTTCTTTTTTTTACATGATGGGCACAATCTGGATCTTTTGGAGCAGGTTGCATATATTTTGGTCTTGATAATGCTAGCTTAGACGATTTTGTTAGAGTTATGATGTTCCTCTTTCTTTTCTTGTCTTGGTACGAGTACCATTGATTAATGTTTAATCTTATCCAGTTTGTTTGTTTTTGTTCTAATTTTTTCTCTAATAATATTAAGTCTAGATTAATGCATAAATGGTCCTTCGAGCCGGAGTCAGTTTGTAGAACTGCTAGATAAGATAAATTGGCACAACCATATATCTTATCTTACAATTATTTTTTCATAACACATGCACCAAAAATATTCAATTAAATAAAATAACCAAAAAATACACCAAAAATATTTCATTTTCTTCCAAATAGTAGATTTCACCTACTAAAATTTTTATTGCACCCAAAAAACTAAGGTGGGGGTACGATATGAGACCTTTAAGAAAATACATTTTTTATAGATTCAAGTAGGGTATCATATGAAAGGACTTCATTTCCGTATTCCTTAAAAATTTAGTTTGAATTTTACACCTCACCATTTTTTGTATAATTTTGAATCATGACGTTTTCTTCATGTTTTCTTACCTTGATTAGCTCCGAACCTAACTGATCGAAAATCTTCAAATGTTTTTGGAATGTTAGAAAAATTAATAAGTTTTTAATAAAAAATATATAAAAGTGTCACATACTCATAATTGGAAATGAGAAGAAGTAAAATACTGTTTAAAACATGGTCAAGTGGGGTGTCATTTTAAAAAGCAACTAGTTTAGACATTGCAATTTTTTTTAGTATTTTGCGGTGCACAGTTTTTGAGTTAGTATTTTCAAAAAAGATCACCTTTCAGAAAGTCTCTATTTTTCGACACTGATTTTCAGAAAAATTTGTAAAAATTCACTGAGTTAGGAAGTTTGAATGAAAATTATTAGTGTTTGCAATACCGGCTAACTGGTTTACCGGTTAACCGGGTAATCGCCCAAAAACACATTATTAAAAAACCGGTAAATTTCTAAGTTTTTACCAGTTTCGGTAAAGATTAAACAAACTTATATATATATATATATATATATATATATATATATATATATATATATATATATATATATATATATATATATATATATATATATATATATATATATATATATATATATATATATATATATATATATATATATATATATATATATATATATATATATATATGCCATTTATGCTAATAAATTAATAATTATGATATTTTGAACAAAATTAATTAATTTTTAATAAAGTAGCATAAACTGGACCTAACCAAACATATTTTAAGACATGAAAAAATCCAATGAAGAAACCACTCAAAAAATACGGTAAAATATTCCTATTTATTATTCTAACAGCTTAGCGCAAGTAAAAAATTGCAGATACACGATATTCATTAGTTCATGGCAAATACAGCTTTTGGAATCTGGTTCTTGCCATCTGATAAATGTTTAACGCTGTTGACCAACATATTCAAATGTTCAAAATTAATAGAACATTGATATAAAAAGATGGTGAAGTTGTGAAAAAAACAACTTTTCTTGATTCTAGATTCAAGATCGAGCAACCCTTTTGCAATATTAGAAACATTTTGTAAAGTTGAACGGGTTATCAGGATATGTTTAATTGCTATTCAATCTGATATAAACTTTTCAGACAGTGAAATCGTTTAACTTTTAGTCATGAGCTCTTGCCCCCAATATAGTTGCTGTAAAGACAGTGTCGATATGACGTAAGTCTATATGTTTCTGATATAACAATAAAATTTACGTTAGATGAACTTAGTTCACCAAAAACATTCATATTTAAAGAACTTAAATGAGTTCTCGTTAGATATATACGTATAAATAAAGGACATAGATTTTTCAAATATTTTGAACTATCTCTCAAAAATTTTGAACTATCTCGATGATTTAAATGCCATTAAACGTAATGTATTATGTAATGTATACTATAAAATATTTAATAAAGCAAAAAAGCCCTTGATAAAAAATAATTGAACCAATTGAACATTTTGCTTTAAATGATGGATCTGAAACCGAAAGCTCAGATTCAGAAGTATGCACTTCCGGTGATCGACCAGGTGCGTCCGTATTAGCAATGTCAGAATTAACAATTAAAGAATAGTCGCAAAGTACAAATGAACAGAAAAAGAATAAACATTTTGTGGAAAGCAGTACTGAAAAATTACCTAAGGGATTCACAAAAATTATTAAACGTTATAGTACGAGATCCGGCTGCAAGATTAGTGCGCTCGTCGATTTTTTGCTAAGCCAAAGTTGTAATTTCAATTTTTTGCCATTAGGTTGTAATTTTACTGCTCTGTTTAAAATTGGAATCGTTGTATTTGTAAGTTTTTCAATTTGCAGTTTGTTAGAGAAAAAAATATAAAAATATGGAGGGGCTGAAATCTCACAGCTCTGAGATATCAAGACTTCGGTCTGGTTTAAGGATTTTGATATAGTTTTCGGCAAAAAACTTTAATGAGGACATGGTTTTTAGTTTTGGGCAGGGATGTATATCAAACATAAAACTCTTTGTTAGTACATGTATTTCTATCTTTGTTTAGAAATTTATTACAAAACTAACAAGAAACATGAATACGTTGCCGGAAAATTATAACAGATCATAAATTAACATAATTTAGTGAAAAGATGATATGTAAAGCCTGGACCTTACAACTTAAATAATAAATGCTCAAAGCATCTATATATCCAAGGGTTTTATATTTTATTTACTTTTTAGAAATGATACACGAATTTACGGACGTACGGGCTCTACCCAGGAAGAATCTCTAATTTAATCACAAAAACAATTTAATTTTAAAAGACCATGATGGTCTACAACATTTCAACAAAATTTAAAGAATTCTAAAAAAAATATAATATAGAAATATAAAAAAAAATAAACCTTACTTATTATAGTTTGTTGTTTGTGTTCGTTTTGATGCTCCGATAATAAAAATTGTACATATATATAAATTTTGCGTTGAAACCAAATCAAATATTGACAACGAATTAGTTTGTATGCACTAGTTTACAGATTATGTTAAACACACCATTCCTATACAATTTCCTCTGTTCATTCATGCGAAGAAGTTTTCGAACATAGTTTTGGTCATCCAATTCATATTCTTCCGTTTCTTTCAGCCGGTATCGATTTATTTGTTCCAAAAATCGGAATGGTAAAACAACGGTTGCGCTATATTGGAGGTCGTTTTCTAATCCAAGCACGAAAATGTTATTAAAAAAAAAACAAATCCAAAATGTTGGAATTTGCTTCGATCATTTATTTGATTTTTAAAAAAAATTGCAGCTATCAAACTTCTTAGCACACACAAAACTCAGTAAAATGGCAACAACAATTTTTCACTGATTGAATAAAAAAAAACTAATTTTACAATGAAACCAATTTAACAATTTTAATGTGAACAAGCATTTTACATTAATATACAATATTTTCTTTTTTTTTGTGTGCCACAATCACTGCACTAATGATTTTAATTTACATGTTTTTTTTAATTTATAATTAAATGTATCGTTTTTAAACTCGAGAAACGAACTGATTTTTTAATAAAATCATACTGCCCGATTGATTTTATCAATAAAATCATACTGACCTAATTATCAAAAATTCTTTGTTTAAATAATCTAAACGAAGGGGAGCGAAGGAGATGACCATTCAAAAATTTTGTATATTTCTCTCTGTTTCAAACAAAGGAATTTAATCGGTTTTTTTAGAACGAGATCGTCAACCAATTATAAAAAAAAGAAAGAAGGATCGACAACATATAATTCGTGTTGGTTTTGTTTTCAGTTATTATAGAGAGAACGAAATAACAATAACCACGAAATGCAACAATTTTGTTAACAGTTTAATTAAACAGATGATGATGAGATTGTGTCTGATAGCATCAACAAAGAAATGAAAAATGCAATTACAACTACATGAGTTTTATTTTTGTTTGATTAAAACAAAGTAGAAGAATGTTTACGAATTTAAGCAATGTTAATTGTGAGACTGATAGTTTTGTTAATAGAAATTGTTACTGAATCAACACGACGTGTTGTTTTAGCAACGCGATTAATTAATGGTTTTGATACTGGTTCATTATGTAATGTATTTTTGTTGAACTAAGTTGCTGTTTCATGTAGTTACGGATGTTAAACTGAAGATTACCAAGTAGTGGGTTTATAAGGGAGAGAAGAAATAGAACAGTGTGGCGACTGAAGAAAATGTATCCTTGACTGTTCGTTGACCGTTAAATCTCACTACCAAGGCATACATTTCCTTCAGTCTACCAATACAGAACCTGAACTCGTTCTGGAGTAGGGTGTAGACTCTCTTATAAATACTACTGGTTAGATAATAGCCCAGATTGCGGCATAACAGACAATTTCCTGAACCGATATCAAACAAGCAGTCAACAGTGAAATGCTTTTTGTGAAGATTAAGGAAAGAAAAATATGTAGCAATCACCATTATTTACCGATACTAGGTATACGAATTGATGAGTCGAGTGCCTCTCCCAAGACAACCAGATGTTTAGAATTTTTGCATGACGCTAAATGATGAAAGAAAGTGCGCATTGTAGATGTTGAGTAACCATGATGAAAAATAAAGATGTTTGAATTACTGATGTTGTATATCCATTATGAAAGAGTTGTGAATTATAGATGTTTCAAAAAAAAAAAATTGTTTTATTTATGTTGACTTAATGACTATTGCATCCAAATTCTTGATTGTAGAACGCCAGAGTTTTGTTGATCAGCTGTATTAATGATATCGTGTAAACTGTCATGTCTCGCTGTAAAAGTTCCCCAATTGAGACATGCCGAGTCCTAGCAGACAACAGGCAGCGCAGAGTTGGTAAGCGTGCGCAAATAAATCAAGTGTTAGATACTAGTGAATGAAATTGTATTATTTATTAAAGGTAAGTTCTATTGCAATAAGAGGAATACAAATGTTGACCATCATGACCATTAACCGAAATTCCATACTTGAGAGCCCTGTTCAGTAATTGTATGTGGAACTGATGACAGATATGAGCCTAATAATCTCTTTCTACGTACATCAAATTTCCCAAAAAAACTAAAACTAATGAAAAAAAACTAAAACTAATGAAAAAAACTACCTAATACTCTTACTGAACAGCGCCCTCAAGTACCAAAATTCAATTTCAGGCAATGAGAGACAGCATTACTATTGTTAGCGATAAAGACTATCTATAAAAATAGTGAAAATTTGTGAAAGTTAATAAAAAATGAATGGGGAGTGGTAAGCTAATACAAAGTAGAGTCAGATAACCGCAGACAAAGTCTTAAGCGGCTCACATCTAACACGAAAACGTTAATATGTTAAGCATAGTGGATGATTTATTAGAACAACCAAGGTGAAATTGTAATAAATCAAAGATACTAATTTAATTAATTAATTAATTTAAAGAATAATAAAAAAAAATTCCAATAATAATTACTAAATTGATAAAGATAAAAAAACTGTTACAGGAAAATAAATTAACAAGGATCTATATTAACGATATAACAAAATAAGTTAACAGGGTTTTAAAACTGATGGGGATTAATTAAATGTCATAATCGGATGTCTTTAGAAGGGTAAGTCCCTATGTCCTTACCATCTAAATTCGCACACTTGTACATATCCTCACCAACCTTGCACTCTATTATGGCTGGTACTGATTGTGAAGCCATCTTGGCCGAACGTTTATTAGCAGCACCACTTAAGCGATGTTGCCGTACCGAGACCCGCTGTTGTGGGCAAAAAGTTTGTGGTCGAGTTCGCGTTCGCCAAGTATATTGCTGTTGAGGCCTTTGTAACGCAACTATTAAATGTTGTTGCACGTTAGATCTGAAGTTCGCTAACTGATCCGCATGATAAAGTGCTTGGGCAATTGGAACTTCGAGACTATGTGTTCGTTCTTGGTTACGATCACTCTGAACTAGATCAGCTATAAATGAAGGAGTGATGCCAAAGTCTCTCCAAAAATCTGCACCCAGGTACACCTTCTCCTTCAGACTTGGGACTACATAGAACCTAAAAGATTTTGTAAAACCGTTGAAAGAAATTGGAACGTCGACGTATCCCAAAATATGGTTACGTGTTCCATCCACTGTCCGGATGAAAGATGAAAACTTACGATATGAGATTCCGGCATTATTTAATAACTCTAAAGAATTTCTTCCTAGAAAACTGATAGCAGCCCTATTATCCAGAAGTCCATATACAATTTTATCAAGGATGTCGATGTAAATATGTGGCCTAGAATCATTTAGTTCGGAAATGATAGAAACAACACATGCTTTATTGAAAATCTTTCGCAACTTTAGATAACGTTTAAAACGTTCGTGGCGCTTCAAAGAAATTAGTTTTCGTCGAACCGGAACTTGATCTGAGCTGGATTTTGGTTCATTGTGTATACCTGTTGAAGTACAGTGATTAATTGTCGATGGTTCATTCGTATTTGTCGAAAAGCTCTCCATTGCTTCTGTTGCCAGGTATCGGGCTTGGTATTCATTAGCTTGTATTTCTGTTTGACCAGTTGTTCTCGATTTTGTTGGGAAAGATGACCATAGCGTTTCATATTTCTGGCACAGTACCCGCAAGTCAGCTAGGGTAACTACATTAGCCACCATTGTAGCACCTTTTAATTTATCTGACATGCCTTCCCTTACAATCTCAATCATCTCCTTTTCTGAAAATGGTTGAGCCAGTCGTTTGTTGAGCTTGCTAACCTCTATGATGTAATCAAATATCATCTCATTTTCATTTTGTCTTCTGTTTAGTAGTGCACTCAGTACAGCCTTATCGTCGTTAAGAGTACCAAACGTTCGTAATAAACTTTCTCGGAGTATGGAGTAGGTCACCACCCGATACTCATAAGTAAGGTTTATATAATGTTTATTCGCGACTCCACGAAGATACCGGGGAACGATTGACTTTAAATCATCAAAGGTCACCCGATCCCTCCGTGCAGCCACTTCAACCAAATGGATGAACTCGTGAGCATCTGGTGATGACCCATCCCCTGAGAATAGAGGAAGCCACTCTGTGCAAAATTGACTCAAGTCCTGATAGTCTTCGTACTCTTCCTGCTGCATTACTGGTGCTGGCACTGCCTGTATCCTAGCCACTTGTTGATATGAAGGTAGAGGAGACAAAGATTTAATCTTATTGAGTGATTCATTCAAACTCCTAGTGGCATAATTACGGCCGTACACAATTTCATTACTGTCACTCAATCGGTTGACACGATCTAGATAATGTTTAACCCGGTTTAAAAGACCCTGTAAAATATGTGGTTGTACTGAGGGTACAAGATCCCTCGCTTTACTGGACAAAAATAAGGCAGCGTCTACAATCGCTTCGCTTTCTTCAGTCATGTTTACTGCATGAGATTGAGTTATCCTTGTAGCTGGATTACGCGCAGCGTCATTCAATTGTTGTATCCAGTCCTCGCTGTTGTACTGTATGTCCCGGAGGAAGCATTCGACCCACAACTCGTATTCTTCAAGACCGTAGAACGGATGGTCCAACGGAACAACTGACATTTTTGTCAGAGATAAATAAAACTAAGATTAACGAATATAAAATTTCCAACTTAACAAGACCAACAACAGATGATGATGATTGTATGATAACCCTAAAATGTTTTTCCGCGCAAAAATGTAAAAACAACAACCGAAAAAAATTGTAAAAATTGTAAACTGAGTCGATATCGTGAACAACGCGACCAACAACAACAGAAAGAAATATACAAATATCCTGAATAATCAACTCCTTCGACCTTCGTTTTACAGAGAAAATTATAAATCTTAAAGATTTTAATTTTATATCTAGAAAAAATATTATTTATTTAATATTGAGCAAGCAAATGTTTGATTTACTTAAAATCTATTTATTTTGTTGCAACTTGTACACCTTGATTTACTTATTGCATCAAATGCTAAAAATATTTGTTTGTTTGTTTGTTATAAGAAATATATTTATTTATTTATTTGATGTTATGTTTATTTAAGAAATTTTTTATTTATTTAAAAATATATATATATATATATATATTTATTTATAAAAAAAAATGAAAAATATTTATTTATAAAAATATTTATAAGAAGCTATAATAATATTTATTTATTTATTTGAAAAAATATTTATTTAGAAAAAATATTAAATTAATTATGAAAATATTTATTTATTTAGAAAAATAAGAGAATTATTTATTTATTTATTCAAAATATATTTAATTATAGAATATGTTTATTTATTTGTGTATTTATAATTGTTAGAGATTTTTCCTGGGCAAAGCCCACACCGATTGACTGTATAATCAAAAAATTTTTAAAAGGAATTGTAACGAAGATTCGAAGTGGAAAATCGAACTCGCGATCTCTTCCCAGAAACGACATGTGAGGTCTAGAACAAAAAATAGGCCTAAAAATCCTAAAATCTACATTCTAGTACCCTCCCGCGTGATGAAGTGAATTCAGCATTGCTTAAAGATTCAGCCTAAATATCTGTTATCTACAAAAATCATATGCTGAGTTCACTCATCCTTAAAACTAAGAAAAATAGAAAAGTAAACAATTAAGACTAATATCGTTTGTTGGAAGTAGACCAGTATAGAGTACCAGTCTTCAGATCCGATTTCAGTACAAGACCGAATTTTTCTATTGAAACGCGATGTTGGATGGGTTTGCTAAGTCCATTAAAATTGTGAAGGGAGGTTGGGTTGAACGTTGGTTCTTCCCAACAAAGTGGAGATCTGGATGCAGTTTCACTTGTATGGAGGAGTGCTTAGCATTGTAGAAGCGATCCTGGCTGTCCGTAGGACTGACAGGCTTCCCTTCTCTTCCGCATAAACACTCGACCAGTAAAGCTGCATTCAGTCTCGGAAGGAAAACAAATTGAAATTTTACTAATATTATTAAAAAAAAATCCGCTTGGTGATCGCATGCCAAAAGACAGAGGCGACCCTTAACCTACGAAACATGTTAAGAAGGTTAAGCCTTCTTGGATTCTTTCTTAGAGATACCCATGGTTTTATTCAGATCAAAACGTTGTAAAAATTTTTTTGTTGCATCATAAACATCGATTAAATATAAAGATATATGATAATACAATAGTATACAAAAATACAGTAGGTATATAAAAAAACACCATAGGTATATAATAATACAATAGATATATATAAAAAAATTCAATCAAGTAACAAACAACAGATGCAACAAAATTATCACAACTTACAATATTTACCGTATCATTCAAAAAATGTAAAAATATCAAAAATATATTACAACATCCAACATATTATAAAAAAAAATCGCAATATGCCGATATTTAATATACAGAAAAAATAACAACAAAATTCAAAATATTGAAATATTATCAGAAAATATTAAAATATGAAACTTATTGTGTGTTTTATAACGGGTTACCTGTTATAAAACCGGTTTGTCCCTGTTTCGGCGCCATGTGTAAAGCCTGGACCTTACAACTTAAATAATAAATGCTCAAAGCATCTATATATCCAAGGGTTTTATATTTTATTTACTTTTTAGAAATGATACACGAATTTACGGACGTACGGGCTCTACCCAGGAAGAATCTCTAATTTAATCACAAAAACAATTTAATTTTAAAAGACCATGATGGTCTACAACATTTCAACAAAATTTAAAGAATTCTAAAAAAAATATAATATAGAAATATAAAAAAAAATAAACCTTACTTATTATAGTTTGTTGTTTGTGTTCGTTTTGATGCTCCGATAATAAAAATTGTACATATATATAAATTTTGCGTTGAAACCAAATCAAATATTGACAACGAATTAGTTTGTATGCACTAGTTTACAGATTATGTTAAACACACCATTCCTATACAATTTCCTCTGTTCATTCATGCGAAGAAGTTTTCGAACATAGTTTTGGTCATCCAATTCATATTCTTCCGTTTCTTTCAGCCGGTATCGATTTATTTGTTCCAAAAATCGGAATGGTAAAACAACGGTTGCGCTATATTGGAGGTCGTTTTCTAATCCAAGCACGAAAATGTTATTAAAAAAAAAACAAATCCAAAATGTTGGAATTTGCTTCGATCATTTATTTGATTTTTAAAAAAAATTGCAGCTATCAAACTTCTTAGCACACACAAAACTCAGTAAAATGGCAACAACAATTTTTCACTGATTGAATAAAAAAAACTAATTTTACAATGAAACCAATTTAACAATTTTAATGTGAACAAGCATTTTACATTAATATACAATATTTTCTTTTTTTTTGTGTGCCACAATCACTGCACTAATGATTTTAATTTACATGTTTTTTTTAATTTATAATTGAATGTATCGTTTTTAAACTCGAGAAACGAACTGATTTTTTAATAAAATCATACTGCCCGATTGATTTTATCAATAAAATCATACTGACCTAATTATCAAAAATTCTTTGTTTAAATAATCTAAACGAAGGGGAGCGAAGGAGATGACCATTCAAAAATTTTGTATATTTCTCTCTGTTTCAAACAAAGGAATTTAATCGGTTTTTTTAGAACGAGATCGTCAACCAATTATAAAAAAAAGAAAGAAGGATCGACAACATATAATTCGTGTTGGTTTTGTTTTCAGTTATTATAGAGAGAACGAAATAACAATAACCACGAAATGCAACAATTTTGTTAACAGTTTAATTAAACAGATGATGATGAGATTGTGTCTGATAGCATCAACAAAGAAATGAAAAATGCAATTACAACTACATGAGTTTTATTTTTGTTTGATTAAAACAAAGTAGAAGAATGTTTACGAATTTAAGCAATGTTAATTGTGAGACTGATAGTTTTGTTAATAGAAATTGTTACTGAATCAACACGACGTGTTGTTTTAGCAACGCGATTAATTAATGGTTTTGATACTGGTTCATTATGTAATGTATTTTTGTTGAACTAAGTTGCTGTTTCATGTAGTTACGGATGTTAAACTGAAGATTACCAAGTAGTGGGTTTATAAGGGAGAGAAGAAATAGAACAGTGTGGCGACTGAAGAAAATGTATCCTTGACTGTTCGTTGACCGTTAAATCTCACTACCAAGGCATACATTTCCTTCAGTCTACCAATACAGAACCTGAACTCGTTCTGGAGTAGGGTGTAGACTCTCTTATAAATACTACTGGTTAGATAATAGCCCAGATTGCGGCATAACAGATACACTCAGCAAACTGCTCAAAAACCTCTCCATTTAGCGTTTCGAGAAAATATTACAAAATCACAAATTCATATTTCTTTCAAAATTCCATAAATATTGTAAAAATTCAATAAAATCAAACTTTTTTCAGAATTCCAAAAATATTCCAAAAATTAGAATAAAATCAAATATTTAAACTTTTTCTAAATTCCAATAATATTCCAAAAATTCTTAAAAATTCAAACTTTTCCAAAATTCTAAATATATTGCAAAAATTATTACAAAATCAAAAATTCAAACTTTTTTCAAAATTTCAAAAATTATAATAAAATAAAAAATTTAAAATTTTTTAAAATTCTAAAAATATTCCAAAAATTCTTACAAAATCAGAAATTGAAACTTTTTTCGAAATTCTAAAAATATATATAAAATTCAAAAACTATTTTTTTCAAGATTCTAAAAATGTTGCAAAAATTATAACAAAATAAAAAATTGAAACTTTTTTCAAAATTCCAAAACTTTTTCTAAATTCCAATAATATTACAAAAATTCTTAATAATTCAAACTTTTTCCATAATTCTAAAAATATTGCAAAAATTATTACAAAATCAAAAATTCAAACTTTTTTCATAATTTCAAAAATTATAATAAAATAAAAAATTTAAAATTCTAAAAATATTCCAAAAATTCTTGCAAAATCAAAAATTGAAACTTGTTTCAAAGTTTTAAAAATATTCTAAAAATTAGAATAAAATCAGATATTTAAACATTTTCTAAATTCCAATAATATTCCAAAAATTCTTAAAAATTCAAACTTTTTCAAAATTCTAAAAATATTGCAAAAATTATTACAAAATCAAAAATTCAAGCTTTTTTCAAAATTCCAAAAATTATAATAAAATAAAAAATAAAACTATTCCGAAAATTCTTACAAAATCAAAATTGAATTTTTTTTCAAAATTCTAAAATATATAAAATTCAAAAACTATTTTTTTTTTTAAGATTCTAAAAATATTGCAAAAATTATAACAAAATCAAAAATTGAAACATTTTTCAAAACTCCAAAACTTTTTCTAAATTCCAATAATATTCCAAAAATTCTTAAAAATTCAAACTTTCTCCAAAATTCTAAAAATATTGCAAAAATTATTACAAAATCAAAAATTGAAATTTTTTTCAAAATTCCAAAAATTATAATAAAATCAAATATTTAAAATTTTTCATAATTCTAAAAATATTCCAAAAATTCTAACAAAATCAAAAATTAAAACTTTTTCCAAAATTCTAAAAATATTGCAAAAATTATTACAAAATCAAAAATACAAACTTTTTTCAAAATTCTCAAAATATTTCAAAAACTGAAACAAATTCAAAAATTTCCATGTCCAAATTCATTTGCAATTACATATAGGTCATCAAAACAGCTTCATTTTCCCCCCAAAAATTAGCTAAAAAAATAAATGAAATATGTAATTTGACATTATTTTTTTGACAAACTTATAATGCCATAATTCTCAATAATAATAATAAAATTTCATTTCAAACTAATAATTAATTATATTTTTCTCCATAATATTGGGTTAAAAAAATAGATAAAAATCTTTCTTTTGACAACATTTTTTTGTCGAAGTTTATAATGTCATAAAACTCAATAATAATAATCAAATTTCATTTAAAACAAAAATTCATTTTATTTTTTTCCAAAAAATTGGGTAAAAAAATAAATAAAAATCTTTCTTTTTGACACACTTGACAACATTTTTTTGACAAACTTATAATGCAATTATCTAAATTTTGGTCTCACATACCAATCCCGACTATCAAGATTTCTCCAAATTCAATGTTCCTACTCGTAACCACTTAAAATGAATGTTTTTTAAGCCAAAAATATGAAAATTGGCTGTTTTTGACACACTTAATGATTTTTTGACACACTTCCGGTATAGTTATCGAACACAGCGTCCTTTCGGACCTGTCCCTTGAGTATACCTATTTTTAGAAAAAAACATTTTTGAAATCCCTCCAGCGGTTTTCCCTGCAGCGTAGGTAATGACGGCCGGCAGAAAGACATACATTTTTTTTTTGCTTTTTTAGAATCAGTATTTCCTAAAACGTCGAGAAATGCAAAAAAAGTGGGGATAAGAATTCCACTTTTGGCTCGTGAATGTAATACTTAGGTCTTTCAGACCGAAGTAATATATGTCATTGGAGCTAGAAAGTTTAAGAAAATTTAAGCAACTGAAAATCAATTTATCTTCACTCTGTTATAATGTCTTAAAGTTAAGAAATTTATTCGTTTTGGACAAAACAGTAGTGTAAGAGAGAAAGCGGTCCAAACAATACCGCTCTTTCCGAGTCGTCTAAGTGTTTTGGCTACAGCGCAGCTGATGAAAAAATATTTATTATTGATTCCAGCCAGAGTACATTATTTAATTAGGAGCTAAAGTGATCCTTTTTTTGTTGAGTCGATAGTTTGACTGTCGGCCGTCGGCAGGGAGACCGACAATTATAGACGATACACAAAAAGTCACTTTAGCTCCGAATCAAATACACTATTTTTTCGGCAAACGTTGTAATTTTAAATATGAAATTAAAATATCATTTTTATATATATGAATTTTTATCGTCCAAAAAAGAGAAAAAAACATTTAAATTTGTATGAATAAAATTTTTTTATTAAAGCAGCCATTTCAAAATTTCATAATGCAATTGCAATAGTTGTTATTTTATTGTTATAGTTATAGACTAAGGGCCGCGACGAGCTTACCTTCGTTATTTTATAAAAGCTGAAAGTTTCTCTGCGCATACCCCTACTCAGGTAGGAACGATTTGCATATGAACATATGAAGTTTGGATCATGGTGGCTTTGGTAGGGAGCAGGTGAAAAAGGGGCCTCCAAAGTGTCGTGAAAGTATAAAAGGTAATTTTTTTATAAATTCTTCGAGATCGTATTAGAAGTCACGTCACCCATTGCCAGACACTTACTATCGTGGCAACCCACAGCCAGACACCCTTAAACTTTATCAATTTGTTAAATTTTAAGGGTGTCTGGCAGGGGTTTACCACGTGTCTGGCAATAGATGACGTTTTTTACAATTCAAAATTTCATTATCCAATGAAACTGTTTGTTATGTTTTGTTGTCATAGTAACATACAATAATTTTTAACTTATTTTTTCTTGTCAAAGTTATACAATATGTTTGAAAAAATAACAAACTAACAAAAACAAATGCTACTTTACAGCCTCCGTAATATAAAATAAAAATGGCGTTACTTTTGCTGTCGCAGGTTAAAAAGTAAGACTTTAGCTAGCTCCCTAGCGGCAGTAAAGTTAAACTTTACAGCCGTTTGCCGAAAAAATATTTTTTAATACTAAAAATTATTTGAACATTTTTTTGATGGATGAAACTATGGCAAGTGACCGAAAAGTGATAACTTCCCGACCACTCAAACCAATGTTTGGTTTACTTAGAACCTAGGTACAGGTAAGACGACTGTTGGTTATTGGTCGAAATTAAATTACTTGTTTTGCACTTTAGAAATAGTAATATGTATATTATTCTTTTGTATAATGAGGAATTATTTTCTATCTTTATTCATCCTGTAATCCGTATAATCTTTTCCTGCAATAATTCAAAAATCTAATTATTCTCTAAATCTAACCGAGAATTTTGTTCGCTTTTCAAAAATCAGACTGTAAGAAAATAATTTTTATAAATTCACAAGCTAAAATATTCTTATCCTTATATGTTAATAAAGAAAACAATGTATGAATAAATACGTACATATAAGATATAACATCTCCATAGATACGCATGCTATTAAAATGAAAGTGTCATTAGGACCGTAATATAAAGCAACGATTTATTTCGATCCTCTAAGGGAAATTTAATTAGCAAGTATGTTAGCCCCTTTTAAGGAAAATTAAAGGATATAGATGTAATGTACATTACATTTTTTCTACATAATCTTTTCTATTCTGTTTTTTTTCGGTTTTTCTATTTTTATTTTATTTGGATAAACTTAGTTTTGATTTTTTTTATGGGGAGTATGTAGATTTGCTGAAAAACTGTTAGGACAAGTTTTCTTATATTAAAATATTTTAGCTTATGTTGTCAAGGAAAATAGAGGTACATCGACGCAACATATATTTTTAATTTGTTTATCATTCACTTATAAGGAGATTTAATTTTTTTTTCTAAAAAAAGGACTATCCACATATTTTAATAGACAAAATAAAATAAAATCATAGTTTAATCTTACACATGAGATTTCTTTTTAAGAGGAAAATGTTCTTTCTGTTTGCTAATAAACCTTTAATAATTTTTGTTTAGTTTTAGATTAAAACTGTTTTTTATGTAAACGTAATTACGATTTTTTTTTGTTTTAATGAAAGAAATTTTATGTAAGGCTTAGTACATTCATTTATTTTTGGTTTGTTTCTTGTTTATGATTTTAATCAAAGCTCCAATTACTTTGCAAAATCAATCGTTTACAAATAATATCTTACTAGGAATGGCCTAGTGGCCGAAATTCGGCCATTGAAAATAGAAGCTGTAAATAGACCTCCTAACCAAATAACTAACACAAGTTATTTCAGAGTTTAATTAATTAATATAGATTGATTTTGAATTGCGAAACAAATACCTTGAAAAAAAAACAAAATAACCGAACAAAAAACTCAAAAAATACAATTATCACATTTTTGCCATTTTTTCTGAAAAAATCGTCAAAATTAAAAAAAAGTATTTTTCGACACATCTACTCCTCAAGACCTTTCCTACAATATACGTCATATTGCCACACTTTTGATGTAGCAAATATTTTAAAATTGTACTGCAAAAATTATGCTTGGGTATTTATATATAGATAGATATAAAATAACTTATTAGCAGAACTAAACTTTGTACGTTTGTCTAACATTGCTTTCTGATATTCGGCTCAAAGGACCATGAAATATTTTCAAATGGATTGTCAATATGACTGATATTCAATTTCTTTGTTTTCTGCATAGGATCTTGATGAAACTTTGGCAAATGATACAGGTTCACTTGAAAATGGAAGATCTGGATTCATTTCAAATTTGGACAAAATGGCGGGGGTCTCCCGAACACCTCTAAGTTTAAATCTTGAATAACTTCTGATCCCAGACTATGATCTTATTGAAACTTAGTATTTAAGGTTTTAGTGCTGTTTCCAATATTTCTGCATACCAACTTCCGGTTTATCACTTCCGGCTAAAAATCATTTTTTTCAGGTGTTTATCCCTACTGTAACCTACAATTACCGATCGATTTTCATAAAACGTGAGTAAAGCTTTTAAATAACATGAAAAAGATTTTATCAGCTTTTGGAGCACATTCGATAAAGGGCTGGGGGTCCACCATACAACAGGTGGTTTTTTCCACAAAGTTTTTATGTTTGTTAGGAGCATAAAAAATCATTCGTGAATGAATTTTGATGACACTTTGGAAAAAGATGCAAACATGTATGACAAGGAACTGATTAGATTTTGAGCGATAGTGAACAAAGTGGTGGGGGGTCCCTAGAGCACCTGTTTTTTTGAAAGCTCTATAACATCTGTACCTGATAAGCGAATTGGATGAGACTTGGTACATGAGTATGTAGTACGGTTCACAATAGTTCTGCATCCCAACTTCCGGTTTTTCACTTCCGGTAAATTTTTGAAGTTTTTTCAGTGTCTTTATGCACACTACAGCCTACAATAATGAAGTGATTATGATGAAACTTATGAAAAAGGGTTCAATTAGTGTGAAAAGATAATTATCATCTTTTGGGACACATTGATCAAAGTGGTGGGGGGTCTACCATACAAATGCTGACTTTTCACACTTTGCTTTTTAAGTTTGTTGGGAGCATACAGACTTCGTTCATTAATTTATTTTAATGACACTTTGAAAAAAGATGGAGACTTAAGTAACAAAGAACTGATTAGTTTTTGGATAATATTGGAATAAGTGGTGGGGGTCCTCCTGAACGCCTGTTTAATGTGTCACACTTTTTTCAATGTTTGTTGGGAGCACACAGCATTTGTTCGGAAACGAATTTTGATGACACTTTGGAAAAAGATGCAAACATGTATGGCAAGAAACTGATTAGTTTTTGAGCGATAGTGAACAAAGTGGTGGGGGGTGTCCCATACACCTGTTTTTTTTTAAAAAGCTCAATAACATCTGTACCTGATAATCGAATTGGATGAAACTTGGTACATGAGCTTTTAGTACAGTTCACAACAGTTCTACATCCCAACTTCCGGTTTTTAACTTCCGGTAAATTTTTTTTTGTAAATTTTTGAAGTTTTTTCAGTGTCTTTATGCACACTACAGCCTACAATAATGAAGTGATTATGATGAAACTTATGAAAAAGGGTTCAATTAGTGTGTGAAGATAATTATCATCTTTTTGGACACATTGATCAAAGTGGCGGGGGATCTACCATACAACTGCTGACTTTTCACAGTTTGTTTTTAAAGTTTGTTGGGAGCATACAGACTTCATTCATTAATCAATTCTAATGACACTTTGGAAAAAAATGAAGACTTACATGACAAGGAACTGATTAGTTTTTGGACAATATTGGGATAAGTGGTACGGGGCCTCCCGAACACCTGTTTACTGTGTCATCATTTTTTCAATGTTTGTTGGGAGCACTCAGCATTCGTTCGTGAACGAATTTTGATGACACTTTGGAAAAAAATGCAAACATGTATGGCAAAGAACTGATTAGTTTTTGAGCGATAATGAACAAAGTGGTGGGAGGTGTCCCATACACCTGTTTTTTTTAAAGCTCAATAACATCTGTACCTGTTAATAAAATTGGATGAAACTTGGTACATATGCATTTAATATGATTTACAAAAGTTCTGCATCCCAACTTCCGGTTTTTTACTTCCGGTAAAAAAATTTTTTTTAATTGTTGGCAGTTTTTTCAGTATCTCTATGCACACTACAGCCTACAATAATGAAGTGATTATAATAAAACTTATGGAAAAGGTTTCAATTAGTGTAAGAAAATAATTATCATCTTTTGGGACACATTGATGAAAGTGGCGGGGGTCTACCATACAATTGGCTGATTCTTCACACTTTGTTTTTAAAGTTTGTTGGGAGCATACAGATTTCATTCATTAATCAATTTTAATGGCACTTTGAAAAAAGATGAAGACTTTAATGACAAAGAATTGATTAGTTTTTGGACAATATTGGGATAAGTGGTGGGGTCCTCCTTAACACCTGTTTATTGTTTCAATGTTTGCTTGCATACAACATTCGTTCGTTAAGTAATTTTGATTACACTTTGCAAAAAGATGCAAATATGTATGGCAAGGAACTGATTAGTTTTTTTAGCGAAAGTGAACAAAGTGGTATGGGGTCCTCCAAGCACCTGTTATTTTGGAAGCTCAATAACTTCTGTACCTGATAATCGAATTGGATGAAATTTGGTACATACACATTTATTACGGTTTACAACAGTTCTGCATCCTAACTTCCGGTTTGTCACTTCCGATAAATTTTTTTTTTACTTTTTCACGTTCAACAGAACTTATGTTTGTTGGGATACTACTGCTTGCTTTAATATTTTTATTTTTTTTTATAAAATGTGTTGTGTAGTAGGAATTACAATATGTATCACAATAACACATAAAAACCTTTTAAGACCAAGGTCTCACAACAACATACGTTCATAGATGTTGATGGACGTAATTCTTCTTTTTTTGTTTTTTATATTTTTGGTTAAAGAATGGATAACTAAACAAAAAATCCTATCACTGACAAAATATGACATAGGCCACTGTAGAACTACGAAGTCCATAATATTGGTTAGCTTTTAATTAAAGTATTTTATGGATATTAGCTCATTATATATCCAGAACACTATGTTTCCAGAGCTATGGTGAAGTCAGCCTATGCATCAGCGTCGCAATATTTTTTTCAGTTTTACTAACATTCAATTTTTTTAATGTTTGATTTGTGAGAATATTTAGATTTTAAATTAAGATTTGTTAATTTTTTTTTTTTTAGAAAATAAGTGGTTAGAAAATGTCGGGAAACTCCGCACGAAACGTCACCATGTTTTAAAATAAAAAATAAAAAAGGGCTATAACCAAAGAATTGTTTTATTATTTAAACTAAAAAAGCCTAAGAAAAATCACAAAATAAAGAAAATAGAAGTATAGAAAATCGAAAGTATCGACATAAAAAACCCGGGGATAAACCCGATATATCAAATATCGATAAATATTGACGTGTATTAAAATATACCGGAATGTTTCGATATATCGATTTTTGGTTGTAAATACCAATCGGTATATCGATTTTTATCCATATAGCGATAAATCTATATTTATCGATATAACGATATATTGGTTTTCCATACATAACTTAACCTTTTAAATATCTCCCTACCCTAGTTTTTAATAACAGTTGTTTCAATCACAATCCAATGAAATGGCAACAATTGCATCTTAATTTAAATATTGTGTAAACCTGTTACATTCTAGACTATAGCCGCAATTAGACTATTGCAGAACTCTGCAATATTTCTGCAATGGTACTGTGTAAAATAATCATTGCAGAAAAGTTTGGGAATGAACTCATTGCAAAACATTGCGATGACTGATTGCAATGTTTTGCAATGAGTTCATTGCCAAACTTTTCTGCAATGAATATTTTACACACTACCATTGCACGACTATTGCAGCAATATTGCAGAGTTCTGCAATAGTCTAATTGCGGCTTAATCGTCTAAATGAAATCAATTAAATTTAATCAACATCAATTCGGACTTAAACTTTTTAATTAAGAAACATTGGAAAACATACCTAGTACCATGATACATAGTTTTTCTTGTTTTTCTCATTTCTATAATGACTGGTACTGAAACTCCCTAAAACCACCTTACAAATAACATACAAAAAATAAAAATTTTAAACTTTGAATAATCTATGCAGCAAATAGAATTAATTTAAAACAATTTATTTTAAATATTTTGTCACTTTATCAATTTCTATTTTTTTCCTTTATTGTTATCTAATTTTTTCTCTATATATATTTTTGGTTGGTATATAAATTGATAAATAAATTTAAGGAAAATATATAGTTTCAGTTATGTGTACATATTGGTTTTGGTAGAATTAATGGAAGGTGAGATCTTGTGTGACGTCAGGTGATATAAAAAAACTGTTATAAAAGTTGATGAAATCAACAAAAGATTTTTACTTCGCAGAACTCTGCATACTCTATAAGCCGTTCCTATAGACTTCTCTTTCCTCTGCATGATTTTCCAATAAATTCTCAATCTTTAGTTTTCAATTTTCCGGCCGAATTTGAAATTGCAGCATAATTCAACTAGACAATTTTTTTCTGTGCATAATTTTAAGAATACAACATCTATAAAAAATAAATTTCTATACAACAAAAACCCAAACAAAACATATTGAGTAAAATTGTAAATTTTATTATTTTTTTGTTATTTTGGACAACAGCAATTTAATTCGCGGTCTTATCTGTCACCGACAGAATAAAATAGACAAATGGTTTCAATTTTTTATGAAGAATAGAAGATTTTTTTTGTTTTTTTTATGATTATTTTTCATGTTATGTTTATGTTAGTAAACGTTTTATTTTATTACGTTTTTGCTTGTAAATATACAGGCTAAGGAGATGGAGATTTTTAGATACAGACAATATGTAATTTGCTCGTTTGTTTATGTTCATGAACAGTTTGTCAAGTTATTTATTGAAAACTTGGAGGAAACATGGATTTTTATTGATTGCATGAATTTTAGTATTATTTGACCAAGTTGGCTGGTATAATTTAAATCATAGTAGTATGACTTATACTTACATTTCATATACCTTCTGCAAGAAATCTTTTTACATTGTTATTGTTTGTACATAGTTTTTTGATAAAGTATAGCAAACCACTTTCTGTTACCTACTTGATTTTATCACACTGTTCCTAATCATCCTGATTTGTTTGCGAAACAAAGGTGAACAACATACAAAAGTAAAACCCACAAAAAATCGATATTTTGGTTTTAAAACAATGTTTTGAAAACACCCAACATCTATCCCAACATTCCTACAATTTTTTTCAGTTATTGAATACCAAAAAATTTTATTTCGTTTATCTTCTATTTCTTGGCAATAACCTTTTAGAAGGACACCCCTACAATTTCTTTAACATCACTTTCTATTATATTATAATTAATAAAAATCATATAACATGTAGACTGTCCAAACTAATAAAAATATTTCAATTACCCACCAAAAGATATAAAGAAAATGTCATTCGTCATTTTCTTTTTATAAGTTACATTAGAAAGAAAATAAACAACCAACTCACAACAATTTATCATTTTATTTTTCTTCCTTATAAGCATCGTAAGTTTTTTTTCCTCGTGATGTGCGGGCGCACATTAGTATTGTATAAAAATAACGTATTAGTGGTTTACATGTACTGCAAAAATGTTATGGGCTTGAGGGTTTGTTTAAGGAAGACATAACTATTTCATTTATGCTAAGAGTTTATGTTTCAAAAAAAAAAAATAAAGTAGCTGAAAACTAGCATAGTGATTGAAACGATTTTTTGTTGTTTGAAGTTACAAAGTGGAGTGGAGAACATGATGGTTTTAGTTTTTGAACTGATGGACCAAATTTGACCGAAATCGACGAAAAACTGTTTCGTCCCGCTCATTTAATACCGCTCCCAATAAATAATTAATAATAATAATAATATTTGCAGTGGTAGTGAGAATAAAATCAGCATACACATGCCGGTAGTAATAAACCGGCAGCTGGTCTGGATAGTCATTTGAATTATAAAATCAAAGCATTAAATCGAAGCATTTATCGAGATTCTCATCATATTTTGAGCACATATTTACAAAATTATTTTGATAATTCATAGGCGTATTTTCACCTATGATATTCTGCTCTTAAAATTTTTATAAATTTCGAATTCTTTATTTGATAAATGTAATGTTTTAATTTATTTCCAAAACAAGTATGTAAATGATTTTCATAAATCAAATATTTAAAGAAATTTATTTAATTTAGTTTTATTTTTAGATTTAGGAATTTGTTCTAAAAATTTCTAAAGAACTTTCTGCTTGTCTGTTCAATATAAAATTTGTTACAAGAATAACAATTAATTTGACAAATATTAGCCCATTATAATGGTCTAATATTTGTCAAACTGATTGTTATTCTTGTTCTTTAGTTCTTGGTTTATAATCCAAATAAGACTTTTTCTTTGGGAAGAAACATTTATGGAGTCTGAACTAAGTGGCTTGGTAAGAGATCTAGAGTTATCAAAAGAAAAAACCGAGTTACTTGTGTTGTTGCATTGAACTTTTACAAAAATAAATGAAGAAATAAATAAAATACTAGATGTGTACCAAGTAAAACTGTACCGAAGATCTCTTATAAAAATAAACTTATATTAACATGAGCAAGAAATTTAAAATCAAGATTTGATTAAAGAAAAATTAAAATCAATTATCATGAAACAAACAAAAAGTATATAAGCTACAACAAAAAACTCACTTTAATGTGTTTCCAAAGACAGTCCTGTTGAAAAATTTCGATTTTAGGCTTACACAAATCTAATTCCATCGGCTAATCTGTAGGGTCTTTCATTGACGTTTTGTAAAATGTAACGGCGTTGTAAAAAAATAAAATACCAGAAAATGTTTAAACTTTAAAACTCGCTAGAGTTGTAACCTAGTTTTGGTTTATATTTATCGTTGACATTTTTTGGTAGTTTATCTAGTCGGCTAGCCCTGATGAAAATGATAAACTTTTTTAAAGTTTAAACATTTTTTCATTGGTTCGAAACTAGATCGGTCGAAAATTGTATGGATTGCAAAAAGATTCATAATTTGCACCATAATTTTTTAGATTCAGTTCTTATATTATTCTTGATGGGAGATTTTCCATCGGAGTGATGTTATATCACAAATAATTTACTGAATTAATTGTTGATTATGTGTGAATAGACACAAGTGAAGACTAGTCATCTTCTTCTCGCCGATACGAGTTTGTTATTCAAAACTAGTATGTCTAGAGTATAACAAAACAGTGATCACTAGAGAAACTAATTGACTAAACCTGAATCTATTAAATATATGTTTATGTAAATTTTTTGTTTTTTATACTTCGCTAGAGTTGTAACCTAATTTTTGGTTTATATTTAGCGTTGACATTTTTTGGTAGTTTAACTAGTCGGCTAGCCCTGATGAGAATGATAAACTTTTTTAAAGTTTAAACATTTTCTCATTGGTTTGAAACTAGATCGGTCGAAAATTGTATGGATTGCAAAAAGTTTCATAATTTGCACCATAATTTTTTGAATTCAGTTCTTATATTATTCTTGATGGGAGATTTTCCATCGGAGTGATGTTATTTCACAAAAATTTACTGAATTAATTGTTAAATAAATTAGTTAAACAATGTACATTTAAACACTTGTGGTACGTACAATAACAATACTGATAACGATTTGAAAGTCTTGGATAAAAATTTCATACTAACCGTTAATTGACTCTGAGAATTTTTTCATCAAACTCATTTATGGACACTTGGACACTTTGATGAAAGTTTCTCATTCTCTCTTTGATTTTATATTCATACTAGAAGACCCGGTGAACTTCTTACCACCTACAATTTATTTGTAGATAACTTTTGATCAACGATTGCCATTCCTAATCGACATTCTACCTCCAATTCATTCAGATTAATAATAATGACTGCACAGTTTAGTTTGAATTTTATTTGGCTATTAAACTAAACTGCTACATATTTATTATTTAAATACAATTTTTTTAATTTTATCCTAATGCTGTATAATTTTTTCTACGGAATACACGAACAAACTTGAAAGTTTTCCAACCCTCACACGCAATATACTATGCGAAAAGCACGGGGTTTCTCGATCCAACTCACAAATTCACATTGTTTCACTTTGTTACTTACTAATAGTCATTACGAATGCCAATTGAATTGTAAATTACTAAAGTTTAAATTAATGGGCGACTCTAAAGGGAAAATAACAATTAAAATAACAATTTCACCTTGAAACTTGCCATTTGAAATGGTATTGAAATTTTAAGAAAAATAATTGGTGAGCCATCTTCAATCGAAAATTTTATGGTGGCATTCCAGTTAAATCCAATGAATTCAAGAATTCAACAGGTTAGATGAACATTCCTCAGGATTGACAACAGACTCAATCAATTTGAATGAAATTTCATTGCCAGGTAATAACTGTTGCATTTTAAAATTAATTACGCCGACATCTTCAGTTTTTGCGGCCCAAATAGCTCGCTTACGTAGCCACGGATGATTAGTGTAATTAGCTAGTAAATTTGAAAATATATACATACTTTCAAAAATGCAAAACTTTTACAAATCGTCACAATCCATTATCAGAAACTGATGTATAATTAAAGTTTCAAATAAACAGATCCTCCAAAGGTCCCTCACGACTTTTTCCAATATCACCCAAAATAATTTTTTGTTCTTCCAATCTCCATTCAATTCGATTGGCAGGTACAAATGTAACAAATGTTATAGATCTTCAAAAAAAAAATGGTGTCCTGGAGACCCCCATACCCTCCAACCCTTTGTTCAATGTACCCAAAAGCTTATAAAATCGTTTTTAAATCTTTTGAATTGACTTACACCAACGTTTCATTAAAATCGATTTGTAACTGTATAGTCTATTGTGATTAGTAGGGATAAACCCTTTAAAAAAATTTAAAAAAAAGTTTTTAACCGGAAGTGACAAATCCAAAGTGGGTACGAAATATCGGAAACAGTATTAAAACTTTATATATCAAGTATCAATACGATTGAAAGCCAGGATTAGAAGTTATTGAAGTTTTAAACGTACAGGTGTTCGGGAGACCCCCTGCCATTTTGTCCAATTTTATCCAATTATAGAAATGAACCATTCTTAGATCAACCTTATTGCACACACTTTTTTTCCTAAAAATCAATCAAGCCATTTATTTAAGTTATTAGTTACACCAAAACAAATCAAAAAACACCTCCGATTATTGACTTCACAAAATTTTTATTTTCAAAAAACAAAAAAACAAATTTAAAGATTTATTTATTTATTTTTTAAAAAATTTGCAGTATGCATTTCGGAATTATCCATCTTCAGCTGCTGTCGTTTTTGCAACTGGATGGATAATTCCGAAATGCATACTGCAAAAATTTTTTAAAAAATAAATAAATAAATCTTTAAATTTGTTTTTTTTGTTTTTTGAAAATAAAAATTTTGTGAAGTCAATAATCGGAGGTGTTTTTTGATTTGTTTTGGTGTAACTAATAACTTAACTAAAACTGACTTCACGTTTGAAAATTCATTTTAAAGAAAAAAATATTTAATATCGTATATTAATATTGATCTTAATGACAAGCCATTTATGAGGAGTTCAGTCACAAACAACCGAACAAAGCATATATGTATATACAGGGTGAGTTTTTTAAAAAATGCCAGGCTTTTATCTCGAGAACCATGCTAGATGGGACAAAATGGCTCTAGGTAATATTTGTTAAGCGTCGAGGGGGACGTCCAATGGTAATATTGAATGACCTTGAAACTCATAAGTATTGGAGATATATGCCAAAATATGTTTTTTTTAAATTAGAACCTATACATTTAATTTTTTTTTTTATTAAGTAAATCAAACTACACACTTTTTGCCTACAATTTGTTTTTGTAAAGTGTACGATTTTGTAGATATGATGAAAATTGATTTGCACTAAAGCAAACGTGTCTTCGCTAAGTTCTTCAGAAAAAAAATAAAATTTCGATAAATTAAAAAAAACAATGAAAATCATTCATTAATTTAAATATTATTGCATCGTGGTCTACTGCGTGAAATTGATTTTCCTTGTTTTTTTTTGATTTATTGAAATTTTATTTTTTTACTGAAGAACTTAGTGAAGACACGTTTGCTTTAGTGCAAATCAATTTTCATCATATCTACAAAATCGTACAACGTTAGAAAAAAAATTGTAAGCAAAAAGTGTGTAGTTTGATTTACTTAATTAAAAAAAAACATTAAATGTATAATTTCAGATTGGTTTTTGAGAACAATTAAGCTTAAGTACATATTGGAAATCACTTGAATCACTTAGGATGTTGATTAGAATGTTGACTTAGATGTTAACGAAATATTCTCTCATCCTATGAATTCACACATCGTAATATCTAGAAATTTAATACAAAAAATACCAAATAAATTAAATGTATAGGTTCTAATTTAAAAAAAAACCTGTTTTGGCATATATCTCCAATACTTCTGAGTTTCAAGGTCATTCAATATTACCATTGGACGTCCCCGTTGACGCTTAACAAATATCACCTAGGGTTATTTTGTCCCATCTAGCATGGTTCTCGAGATAAAAGCCTGGCATTTTTTAAAAAACTCACCCTGTATATAAAGATGACCTAATTTCTATTAACGAAGATGAAAATAGCAAAACAAAATGATTTACGGCGGGGCGTTTCTTTGGAGGTTTTTGCCTTTGATTTTTTATGTCAACTGAAAATAAGATACTAGTTGTTTTTATGAAGTTTACTTTTAGATGGTTTTGATTCTTAATTTATAGCAAGAATCGAAATAGAGCCAATCGTTACAGTATCTTGCCTGAAGCAAGGGAAAATTTTTGCTCCGGCATGAATGGAAACATTTTCAGAATCCGTCATTGTTGAAAAATTGCTTATTTTTTGAATTAAATGTGGCATGTTGCAATATGTGTCAGAACAACACATAAAATCTTTTTAAGACCAATGTCCCACAACTACATGCATTCATAGGTGTTGATGAACACACTTTTTTCTTAAATTTTTTTTAAGAATAGATGCTAAACAATAAACTCTATCACTTGTAAAATATGACGTTGGTCAATATTTCATGATAGGATAGCTAAAATAAAATTATAAATTATAAAATAATAATAAGAAAAAATAAAAATAAAATAAGGAGTATAAAGTATAAAATAAAATAAGGAATATAAAGTTGTTTTAAATATTTAAAGGAACAAAAATAAAAAGGGGCTACCAAAAAAGTTAAATGTGACGCACTGTCCTTCTCAATTATAAAAATCTACATATATAGAGTTATATGAAGGTTCATTTCTTCGAGCCAGCAATAAATAACCTTAATCAAGAAACATTCCATAGTCAAGATTGAAGGTGATTCTGCCAGTGCCAAATTAAAAAAAGTTTACAAATCAACTAAAATTGCAAGGACAAATGCTATTCTAAAGATAATTGCTGTTTTGTTCGTGAAACTCGAAGAGTCTTACGATCCAAATGAGTAGCATTTGTTTATAGACAGTAGTAAGGAGAGTCTTAAATCAGTTTGATTGCAAAATGGAAAAGAAAAACCATCCATTTCTATCGCCATACAATGAACTCAAAGAAATCATATGCCACAATGGTCACTAATCAAATACTTTGAAAATGAACATCATGATTGGAAAATATGTTCCGATCTCAAAGTGGTCAGCATGTTATGTGGAATACAGGGTGCTTATATGAAATATTGCTGTTTTTTTGTTTGTGGGATAACCTTGATCATACAAAACGATCGTATAGAAACACAAAAATTATAGAAGTAAAATATAATTCTTTCTGCGCTGTACAATAAAATTGACCTTATTAAAAATTTTGTTAAAACATTAAACAAGAAAGGCCAAGTATATTCTTCTATTTTAGAACGGTTTTCCCGCAGATTTCTATAACAAAAATAAATTAAGGGGTTTTCGATAGTACACAGTACTGAGTACACACATAAAGAAATTACTCAAAAGCAGAGATTAATCAAAATATTTTTTGCATTCGCATTGGACTGGATTTCTGCCAAATCTTGGTTACGTAAGTGACGAACACGGAAAAAGATTTCACCAGCAAATTAAGACTATGGTATTGGGATGTGGCAATATTGGGGGACTATATGGTTCTTTACCAGAGAAACAGATACCAAAAGCAACCGAAGACAAAGCAAGGCCCGCAACTATTTTAAATACGAAATCTTATATATTAATACGCTAACGAAAAATTTTGTGGAGTTTAAGGCTTTTTTATTCGCAAATGGAATCATTTCAAATTTTCACTGCTAATTGATATTAGTGTAACTTAGATTTTAAAGATTTTTCACACAAATCGGATCATAAATAAAAAAGATATAGACGAATTTAAGCGAACTCCCCCATACAATATGAAATGGACTTGCCCAAGCCATATATTTTTTTTTTCACAAAAACGCAAAACTTTGTTACTTTGTTATTATGTAAGACTGTTAAAAGTATAAAGCAAACGTAGATGGAATGAGATTTTTGTTTTTTTATGAATGTTGTGAATGAAGAAACGAATGATCTAGAATTGAATGTGGTGAATGATGAAATAGAAATTCCCTTAGTAATTTTGAGAGATTCGTTCAAGTGTGCTTTGAATGTGATTCCAGGTAACTTTGATTCGTATGTTTGTGGTGCTTTGGATATGAGTTGTCGTTTTTGTCATGCCAAACATTTTGCAAGAAAAGTTACTTCAAATAATAATGAAGCGTTTTCTGTGTGTTGTTATGAAGGCAAAGTCAATTTACATCCTCTTTCTGAAAATGCATTTTTCTCTAATATTTTCGAAGGATTGAATTCAAATGATAATGCTATAAAAAGTGTTCTAAAAGTTTTCTTTCAAATATTCGTTCCTATAATTCTGCATTTGCAATGAACATTTCTGAATGTAATATAGCTGATTCTACTGCACGTGGTATTTATCATTTAAAAATTCTTAATATTTTTTATCATTGTACTGGTGCTTTAATTCCTGCTTATGGTAGACCTCCAATGTATGCACAATTATATTTTTATGATGTTGATGCTGCTGCTAATATGAGAATGAATAGAAATGCCAATGTATGTAAAGTTTTTCTTATGCGTGAGATAGGTTTTGAGTTAGATCGTGTGAATCCTTTTGTTCGTTCTTTTAAATCAATGGATGAATTTTGTGAAAGACCTGAGAATGTTACTGCTGATGTGTAATGGTTATAAAAGTTAACAGAGAATGTGATATTCGTCGTCTTAATGATGCTGTTCAAACTGATGTGGCTGCTATTTTTAAAAATGATGATGGTGAACCACCTTTTGAAAGAAATGTGATTGTTTTTTCAAAAACTGCAAATGAAATTCGTTCTGTTTCTGTCCTTGATTCTTCTTCGGATCCTTTAGCTTATTCTTTGTTGTTTCAAAATGGTGATACTGCGTGGCACGTTAATATTCCACCTTATTTAGTTTCAACTTCACGTGCTAATGTGCT
Source organism: Diogma glabrata (assembly GCA_963693315.1). Classification (NCBI taxonomy): domain Eukaryota; kingdom Metazoa; phylum Arthropoda; class Insecta; order Diptera; family Cylindrotomidae; genus Diogma; species Diogma glabrata. Next base: position 110,438 of record CAVNZG010001706.1, read on the forward strand.
ACGTACAGAAGCTACAATGCTGCAATATGCATCTTATCGCCTTGCTTTACGTGATGGTTTTAGTCTTTAGCATCGTTTTCAAAAATTATTTCTTCAATGGATTGTTGATATGGCTTCATTACATTCGTTCAAATCAATCTGCTCTTCGTGCTGATTTGTACAACAATTTAACAGATTTCTTGCATAAAAATCGCAATGGCGATGATAATATGAAAGTAGTTTGTCGTAAAGTAATTTTGCCATCTTCTTTCACCGGTTCACCACGTAACATGTATCAAAATTACTTGGATGCAATGTCTATTGTACAACATTTCGATAAACCTTCTTTATTTATAACAATGACATGTAATCCTCAATGGCCAGAAATTGTTGATAATTTGAGTAATTATGCGTCTTCAAATTTTCGTCCTGATATTGTTGTGCGTGTGTTTAAAGTGAAACTTAAAGAGCTCATAGATTGTTGAATGAAAAAAAGATTTTCGGTTCTGTCAAAGCACTTATATATACCATTGAATTTCATAAACGTGGTCTTCCGCATGCTCATATTTTGTTAAATTTGTCAGATGAAGATAGAATTGATGGAAATGAAATGATTAATAAATTAGTATGTACTGAAACCCTTAATCCTATTCTTTTTCCTAAATTACATGAATATGTGAAACGTCATATGATGCATGGACCATGTGGAGCTCTAAATCCCAATTCTGTTTGTATGAGAGATGGTAAATGTAGTAAGAGTTTTCCAAAACCTTTTTCTGAAAATACTAAAGAATCTGTGAATGGTTATCCTTTGTATCGTCGACGTGATAATGGTATGAGTGTTGATGTACGTGGTGCATCTCTTGATAATAGATATGTTGTTCCATATAATCCTTATCTTCTTGCAAAATTCAATTGTCATATTAACGTGGAAATATGTACGACTGTTAAAAGTGTGAAATATGTTTACAAGTATGTATATAAAGGGTATGATTCTGCCAATGTTGAATTGAGAGTGAATGGAGAGAATGCAGTGAATAATGATGATGCGATTGTGGGAAATGAAATTCGAGATTTTTTGACTGGTTCGACTGAAGCTGCTTGGCGCATCTTTGAATTTGCAATACATTTTCAATCTCATACAATTATTCGACTTGATTGTCATTTGCCTAATAGACAAAATGTTTATATCAGGAATGGTAATGTGGCTGGTGCAGTCGCAAATGTATCAAGAACAAAATTGTTAGCATTTTTCCATTTGAATTCCATTGATAATTTAGCTAATGAGTTTTTGTATACAGAATTACCATTACATTATGTTTGGCATGATCAAAGTAAATCGTGGAAAAGAAGACAACGTGGGGCTGATAAAGTTGTTGCTCGATTATATATGGTTTCTCCAAAAGATATAGAATTGTTTCATATGCGTTTACTTCTGTTGCATGTTCGTGGTCCAAAATCTTTTTCTGATCTACGTATGTATGAAGGTGTTGAGTACCCTACTTTTGTTGCAGCATGTGAAGCTCGAGGTATTGCAACAAATGATAATGAATGGCGTGAATGTTTACTTGAAGCTTCAGAAATTCAATCACCAAAACAGTTTCGTCAATTATTTGCATTTATCTGTGGTTTGAATGTTCCTCCGAATGCTTTATCTTTATGGATTGAATTTAGAAATAGTATGATTGAAGACTTTTTACGAAATTACGATGAAGATGTGTCAATTAATCGAGCCTTGATTGAATTAATGAAATTCTTCTTACACATAATACTTCATGTGGTGATCTTGGTCTTCCGATTCCACAATATAACTTACAGATTGGCGATGTAGGTCATTTTGATATTGAAGAAGAAGCTATAGTTTTCGATAGAATGTATGAAAATGCAAATAATGAGCAACGTAGTGTGATTGATATTGTTTTGCGTGAAGCTCAATTCCATGATACTGGAAGTAATGTTTTTTTCTTGACAGCTCATGCAGGTTGTGGCAAAACTTTTGTTCAAACGGCAATCATTCATAAATTTAATTCATTAAATCTTTCGTGTATTGTAACTGCCTTCAGTGGTATTGCATCAACTCTTTTGATTGGGGGGCGAACTTTGCATAATGTTTTCAAATTACCAATTCCATTATTAGAGAATTCAATGACAAATATAACTCCAAACAGTGTACATGGCACATATATTAATAATGCATCAATCATTATTATAGATGAAATTTCAATGTGTTCTATTCATGCTTTAAAATTAGTTGATCGTTTGTTAAGAGATTTGACTCCAAACGAAGAAAATAAAAATAAACTGTTTGCAGGTAAAACTCTTTTACTGAGCGCTGACTTTCGCCAAATTCTTCGCCAGTTATACCGCATGGCTCACGTTCTAGTTTAATTGAAAATTGTATTACATCTTGGCAAGAATTTATTAAATTTAAAATTTTAAAATTAAATCAAAACATGAGAGCTCTCCCTCATGAAATTGAATTTGTAGAATTTCTTAGAAGACTCGGTAATGGTGATATGCAAAGTTTTCCACAGTTTGTCTCAAACATCATTGAAATTCCTTATAATTTGATTGGCAATCCAGACAATATTATTGAAGACATTTTTGGAAACTAGGAGGACCCGGCGTGCTTTGCTGCGCTTATAAATAAAGTTTTTGCACAGACATTTTGTTGACGTAGGAGCAATGATTTCAAAAGTGGTAATGAGAAATGCTAGCATATAATTTTTAATTTTTCTTTTTAAATATATATGAATGAAAAATAATCAGCACTCTAGCTAATCAGTTCGGATATATGAAAACTTAGCGATCAAATAAGTTTTCAAGTAAGCTTATTTTATCTCTAACTTATTTGATCGTATAAAATGTCTGTGCAAAAACTTTATTTATATGCGTAGCAAAACACGCCAGGTCCTCCTAGTTATAATAAAAACACCGAAAAAATGTATAGAATGTATTGCAAGCCATTAAATTCAATAAATTGTCGTTTTAATATATGCATTTTGAAAATGTGCGATCTCAGTCGCTTATAACTTTTACAATTACAAGTTTTATTTTATGAGTTAGAGTATCGTAGAGTTGTAAAATAGCAGAGTAGAGTTGTAAAATTGCATTTTCTTGAAAACCTCGCCCACTTTAATCGATATCTATTGAACCGCTAGAACAATTAAAACTTCAATTTAATTTATTAATTTGTTTATGCAAAATCTTCCACTCCAAACAACTAACTCGGACATTCCTAGATCGAGGTATATTGTTTAAAGTGAAAAAGAGTAGAAAAAATGGATTTTACCAAAAACGTTTTTATACAAAAATTTGTTTTATCCACGACTACTAAAGAATATATACTTTCCATGCGTATATCTTTCATTGTAATTGTATTCATTCCTTTTTATATTCGTCGCTT
>CAVNZG010001707.1:0-18266 GCA_963693315.1 Diogma glabrata
GGATTACGGCAAACTATTCCATTAGTATGCAGTTCGGACAAAGAAGTCTTTCTGCGATCTGCTAGTATGACAGCACGGGATCTCGACCGTTTGTGATGAAGCACCCTGTTAGAGAACTACCAACTTAATAAATTCAATTAACATTTCTTGCTCTCTGCTCTATGTTTTCTCTTTCTACGTTGACATAAAGTAAAGAAAGAATTTGAAAAAACAGAAGAATTTTGGAAACGAAGACTGTAGATATTAAATTATAAAAATTAATTGTTCTCATCAAAAATTTATAAATAGAAATTAAAACCATCAATTAACTTTATATATATATACAGGAATACCTCGCATAGTACGGCTTCGATTAGTCCGGTTTCCCGGTTTCACTATAGTACGGTTTTGAAATTTTCAAAAAAAAAACATAAATGAAAAGGAAAAAAATTCCAGGGAAAAATTATTCTTAAAAAAAATAATATGTACATACATAATACATATATAAAATTATTTTTATAAGCAAAACTCAGACAACGATGACTGTGCTGAAATGTCTTCAAAGATTTAACGTCTGAACAGCTTTCAAAAGTTATTGGAATGGTCGAAAAAGTTTCAGGTTATGTTAAGGAAGTTGATCCTAATATCGAACGTATTGCAATTCGTCGAACAATAAACAATAAAGGGTAGTGAAAATCCAAAATTCTACGTTCACGCCATGCTACCTGGGTAACGCTAACAGAAGTAGGTTGGTGTAGTTGAGAGGGGCAGAGTAAATACTGCTTATTCTCAATGATTCTGCACCATGGCGAGTTATTGGCACCATAAAACCAATGCAACTCAAGCGTCTGTTCTCCATGTTAGGGGCGGCTTGGAGCGGGCATCTGACTTGGATCAAGCGGCTCGCGGCTGTCTTGGATCTAGTGTAGAAAGCGTCTGTTCTCCATGTTAGGGGCGGCTTGCAGCGGGAGTCTGTCTTGGATCAAGCGGCTCGCTATATAAACGTGTAAAAAGGTTGTTTCTGGTGACCTTAAGATGCAGAACGAACCCATTCACGAAAATTTGGTTTGGGTGAAGGGCTAACACCCCATTTTCGTATAAAAGCTCAATTGTCATGAATTCTGTACACAGGCCTTGGAATATCTCGGATTCATTATTAGAACGACCTCGGAAAGTGTACCCGGACTACGATTTAAAAATGGGAACCTGGAACGTGCTAAGCCTTAGAAGACCAGGAGATCTCCTAAAACTCACTTAACAAGTCGAGAGCTACACACTGGATATAGTGGCATTACAAGAACTAAGATGGCCAGGCAGTGGAATCCATGAAACAGCGTAAGGGTGCACTCTTTATTATTGCGGTCATCAAAACGGAGGAGAATTTGGAGTTGGCTTTCTTATACACCGTCGCGTGAATCAGCATGTTATCGACTTCTGCCCAATTAATATGTGGTTATGCACACTGAGAATCCGCACGCAAAAATTCAATATAACGATTGTCATGTTCATGCACCTACTGAAGATAAAACAGATGATATTAAAGACCTGTTCTTCCTAGAACTCGAAGAATTCATCAATAAAATCCCGCGACACGATATAAAAATCGTGGTAGGTGACTTTAATGCTCAAGATGGTAGGATTGCAAAACTTAAAACACATATTGGCCCTAACAGCTTGCATCATACCAGCAACAACAACGGCTTCCGCGCAGCCGAGCTGGCTATAATGTATGATCTAGTAATTCCCAGCACTTTCTTCCCTCACAAGAGAATTCACAAGGCAACATGGAAATCAAATGACGGAAAAATGGAAAATCAAATCGATCAAGTCATGATCTCTAAGAGACACTCTACAAGTATAACTGACGTTCGATCATACAGAGGTGCTGATATGGATACTGAGAAAAAGGCCGTGCGCTGGAATGTCGAAGCATTTAAACATCCGGAAACGATGAATAGATATCAGGAAATAATAACACAAAACATAGAAGAGCACGACATCTCTTCTGAGATGCCATTAAACATACAAGAAGAATGGCAAACGCTTCAATCAACCATTATAGCTGCAACACAAACTACAATCGGAAAACGACGCACAAAAACAAAACAAAAACTGCGAGAAAAATGGTTAACAAGGAACACCCGAAGCTCCCAAGCTGATTATCTATGCGCCAGGAAAGCCTCAGCAAAACTTCTACGTAAAAAGAAACGCGAAAACATGAAGAGCTGCATCAAAAACGTCAACCAACATGCGGCCAACGGAAATTCAAAAAAGTGTTTTGCCAATGCACGGAATCTGACAAAATATTTCCACCCAAGATCGACAGGGAGAGGGAGAACAACAAACAATACAATTCATTGCTACAAAGAATTGTTGAGGAGAAACCACCAAAAATGATCCAGACATCGTTATTTCAATTTTTTGGCAAAAAAAAATTAATTAAAACATTAGAATTTAAAGTGAATTGTGTGAATTTTGTTTATCTAGTTGTTTTAACCATTTTAAATTACCTTTTTTTTGTTTGTTTAGTTATTTTTAATAAATATATGTACATTTGAATATATTACTCTCGTATTCTTTATTGAACAACAGGAAAAAACAAATTGTATGGAACAAATTATCGTTTTTTGTATGTAGTTAGTTCCTCGATTAGTCCGGTTTCAAATAGTACGGCTAAATGGTGGAACCGATTAACCGTACTATGCGAGGTATTCCTGTAATTGTTTATAACATAATTGACCCCTCTATCTTGTAGCTGAAACCTCAACGAAAAAAATAAGCTTAGGTACGGTTCATTCGGCCTGATAGTTTTTGCACAATTCCATATTGCACTTAATGCGTTAAAAAAAGTTGTTAACTTTGGGCAGGCCGCAAGGTCTGAGTTTTCATCCGATCGCAATCTGCTTGACGGGAATTGAAAAGGTGTAGTGTCAGCTTTAAATAGAATTTTTGTTGCCTAAAGCTATACCCATATTCAATATTAACAACAATTACAGTGGTTCAAAAAACTGCGAAAATTCCTTAAGCCGTGCATTCACATAAAACAGAAACAGAAACAGAAACCGAATTTCATACAAATTTGACAGCAACAGAAACAGAAACCTAATTTAGAAACAGAAACAGAAACTGAAAATTCGTCTGTTTTGTCTGGACCAGAAACAATTAAAATTTAATTGTTTCTGGTCCAGAAACTGTCACGTGACCATATTATTTTAAATTTATGTAACGGGATTGTACATTATTTTAAGAAATAAATATTTAGTCAAAATTAATTTACGTTGAATTTAGCTCGATTTTTTTTGATGGATATTATTATGTGCGATAACGAAAAAAATAAATTTCTTCTTCACTATACATTACAAAATTGTGTTATTTTTAGGGTTCCGTTTTTTATACGGAACACTATTGGTGAGAGTAAAACGAGTTTTTCACATTATATCGATTATCTCGTAAACTATAAATGCTATGGACTTGAAATTTGAGGTGCGTATAAAACTAATCTGTCCACATGAAATGACGAATACAAATAAAACTAAAGTGGTTTTCGTTTGGTTTACAGGGGTTCGATGTGAGACCTTCGAGAAAATAGATTTTTTTATAGATTCAAGTAGGGTATCATATGAAAGGGCTTCATTTCAGTATTCCTTAAAAATTTATCTTGGAATTTTACACCTCACCATTTTTTGTATAATTCTGAATAATGACGTTTTTTTCGTGTTTTCTTAACTCGATTAGCTCCGAACCTAACTGATCGAAAATTTTCAAATGTATTTGGAATGATAGAAAAATTAGTACAGTTTTAATAAAAAATATATAAAAGTGTCATATTCTCATAATTAGATTTATTAAGGGGGTGGAAATGAGGAGGGGTAAAAACACTATTTAAAATGTGGTCAAGTAGGGTGTCATTTGAAAGAGCACCTAATTTAGAAATCATTGCAATTTTTTTTAGAATTTTGCATGCACAGTTTTTGAGTTATTGTCAAAAACATACCGTTCCCCCCCCTTCGTTTCGACACTGATTGACAGAAAAATTTGGAAAAATTCACAGAGTTAAGAAATTTGGTAAATTTTGTATGAAAATTATACCGAAGTCTCAAATAATTATATTTCTGTGTGTTTAGGGAACCGGTGTAAAGAGGGTAAAAAAAAACTTTTTTGACCCTAGCGAGTGGGGTGTCATTTGAAGGAGCACCTAATTTAAAATTCGTTGCAGTTTTTTTTAGAATTTTGCGGTGCACAGTTTTTGAGTTATGGACAAAAAAGTGCAAAATTCAAACCGTCCCCCCCCCCCTTCGTTTCGACACTGATTGACAGAAAAATTTGGAAAAATTCACAGAGTTAGGAAATTTGCTAAATTTTGTATGAAAATTATAGCGAACTCTCAAATAATTATATTTCTGTGTGTTTAGGGGACCGGGGTAAAGAGGGTAAAAAAAAAACTTTTTTGACCCAAGCGAGTGGGGTGTCATTTGAAAGAGCACCTAATTTAGAATTCGTTGCAGTTTTTTTTAGAATTTTGCGGTGCACAGTTTTTGAGTTATGGACAAAAAAGTGCAAAATTCAAACCGTTCCTCCCCCTACGTTTCGACACTGATTGACAGAAAAATTTGAAAAAATTTACAGAGCTAGGAAATTTGGTAAATTTTGTATGAAAATTATACCGAAGTCTCAAATAATTATATTTCTGTGTGTTTAGGGCACCGGGGTAGAGAGGGTAAAAAAAAACTTTTTTTGACCCAAGCGAATGGAGTGTCATTTGAAAGAGCACCTAATTTAAAAATCATTGCAATTTTTTTTAGAATTTTGCGGTGCACAGTTTTTGAGTTATGATCAAAAATGTTCAAAATTCAGACCGTCCCCCCGTGTATCAAATATTTATTAATCGTTTTGAAAGGGTAGGAATGGTAAGGTGAAATAAAGCTTTTTTAACCCGAATAGCAATATCGAGTGGGACTGGCGTGTACATTTTTAGTTATGTCATCCTTTATACTGATTCTTAGAGCAATTCTTAATTTTGCAACTCTTTTAGAGTGAATATAACCAGTTATCCAAAAGAAAGAAGACTATTTCAAAATTATCACGGTCCTTTACTATCTATTGTATATTGTATTGTATTGTATGCCATTGGTGGGCCCAAAAGGTGGCGTAAATTCTCAAGGTTCAAATCAGATTGATGTGATTTGTTAGTTTGTGTTAAGATCCACGTTTGTAATCCATTCATAATTACTGGTTTATTAAATTTCTTGTATAACTTTAGAAAATGTTGAGTTTTAATTGAATGGTAAGTTCGATAACCTGCAATTATTTTAGGGTTAATATTTGTTTAATATGCTATTGTTTAAGTCAAACATTGATCTTTTGTTAATTTTAAATATTGTTAAAATTATACGTTGTTTTTCAAGCACCGACCTAAATGTCGAACTTATGTAATCTAGCACAAAAAATTGTTGCTATAGAAAGAACTGAAAATTTTAGTAAAGCGATGAGCCTATAATTCTATGGAACACGAAAAATATAGCGAAGCTTCAAGTGATTTTATTTCTATGTGTTTAGGGGATGGGAGTGGGGAAGGGTGAAAAATTGTTTTTTGACCCGCATGAGTGGGATGTCATTTGATAGAGCACCAAAATTAAAAAACAATACAGTTTTTTTAGAATTTTGCGATGCACCGTTTTTGATTTATTCTCAAAAAAGTGCAACAAAAAGTTGCCCCCTCCCCCTATACGTTTCTTCGTTGATTGACAGAAAAATTTGAAAAAATTCATAGAGATAGGAAATTTGATAAACCCTTAACGAAAAATATAGCGAAGCCTCAAGTAGTTTTAATTCTACGTGTTTAGGGAATAGGAGTGGGGAATCGTGAAAAAAAGGTTTTTTGGCTCGCATGAGTGTCATTTGAAAGAACACCAAAATTAAGAAACATTACAATTATTTTAGAATCTTGCGATGCACAGTTTTTGAATTATTGTCAAAAAAGTCCTATTTTTAGCGTTAACACCACTCCACCCCTAAATTTCGTCGTTGTTTAACAGAATTGAGTCGTTCCTTAGCTACCATAAATAGCTATGGATATCATTTAACCTAAAGTAATATTTTTTATATCATTTCGATCAATTTAGATGAGATTGACATTAACTATTGATATTTACGATGAACCATTTAGTTTTTATGTGTCTATGGTCTGGCAATATAAACCCTTTACAACACAACTTTATGTAAATTATTTTGATATTGTTTTCTTTACATTCACGGAACCCTTGACGAGCGAATTTTATTCGCACTTGTCTGACTTTTTTTATTTATATGAATGAAAAATAAAATACACAGTTTATTGAATTACAATACTTTTTTTATATTAATATAATTTTTTCAATTTTAATTGGGTTAAATATATATGGATTGGGTTAAATATATATATTTTAATTTTGGCATATATAAGAGCAGACCCAGCATCTTATGAGCACAACAGTATCATTTTGGATGGAAATTCTCAGTTCCTGTCGATATATGGCATACAAAATCAATGTCACAATCGCGGTTTCAAAAACAAAATGGGCCATAACTCGGTCCAAATCATGTTAGAGAGGTTTCTTTTTAAATTTCCGGTTTTCTAAGGAATTTACAAATTTTAAAACCGCATCTCGTTAAGTGGAAAATTCGTTGAGAAATTTAATTTTGCAACTAAGGAATTTTCGCGTTTTTTTTCAAACCACTGTAATTGTTGTTAATATTGAGTATGGGTATAGGCAACAAAATTGTTATTTAAAGCTGACACTACACCCTTTCGATTCCTGTCAAGCAGATTGCGATCGATGAAAACTCAGACCTTGCGGTTGTCTAAAAAACGATATTTTTCAATTTTTTCGCATTTTCTCGCAAAAATTTGCAAGAAAACAAATTATTTTTGTTTATTTTTTATTTTAAGTTATAGAAAAACATTTAAGGTCCAGTATCCTAAAGTGCACCATTTACGAGTTATATCGTTTACAAGGAAGCAAAAAAAAATTTCCAGCACACTTATTTGAATAACTCCAGTCCCCAGGTGCCGGGCGAGTGGACTCGGCATGTCCATTATGTGAGTATCCTACCGCAGAGATTAAAAAAATTTCTGACCTGTTACCGATAACAACACGTAAGCCATATCTTTTTCTGTTATTCTATGGGCTTATTAACTAAATCGATCTCACAGATTATTATTTTTATTCAAACTAATTCAATATTATTATTTTTGAAGTGAAACTTCTAATGCGACTTCCAAACAATGTTGCGTTGAAAACATTTAACGCTTCTTTTTTTCATATAACTTTATGATATTTAAACAATAACCTGACATCTGACAATATCAGGAGTCTTCTATAAAAAAATCCATTTACAACCTATTTTGATAGAAGACTCCTGATAGAAGACTCATTTTCTTATTATTTTAAGTTGAAAATATGGAGGGGCTGAAATCTCACAGCTCTGAGATATCAAGACTTCGGTCTGGGTAAAGGATTTTGATATAGTTTTCGGCAAAAAACTTTCACGAGGACATGGTTTTTAGTTTTGGGCAGCGATGTATATCAAACATAACTCTTTGTTAACGTACAAGTATTTTTTATATCTGTTTAAAAACTTATTACAAAACTAACACGAAATATCAATACGTTGCCGGAAAATTATAATCCAAATCCAAAAATTTTATTAAATTAAATAAAATCAAACTTTTTCAAAATTCCAAAAATATTCCAAAAACTAGAATGAAATCAAATATTTAAACTTTTTCTAAATTCCGATAATATTCCAAAAATTCTTAAAAATTCAAACTTTTCCAAAATTCTAAAAATATTGCAAAAATTATTACAAAATCAAAAATTAAAACGTTTTTCAAAATTATAATAAAATCAAAAATTTTAAATTTTTCAAAATTCTAAAAATATTCCAAAAATTCTTACAAAATCAAAATATGAAGCTTTTTTCAAAATTCTAAATATATATCTATATAAAATTCAAAAATTCTATATTTTTTCCAAATTCTAAAAATATTGCAAAAATTATAACAAAATCAAAAATTGAAACCTTTTTCAAAATTCCAAAAATATTCCAAAAATTAGAATGAAATCAAATATTGAAACTTTTTTTAAATTCCAATAATAATCCAAAAATTCTTAAAAATGCAAACTTTTTCCAAAATTCTAAAAATATTGCAAAAATTATTACAAAATCAAAAGTTGAAAATTTTTTCAAAATTCCAAAAATTATAATAAAATCAAAAATTAAAAATTTTTCAAAATTCTTAAAATATTCCAAAAATTCTTACGAAATCAAAAATTAAAACTTTTTCAGAAATTCTAAAAATAATGCAAAAATTATTACAAAATCAAAAATACAAACTTTTTCAAAATTTCAAAAATGTCCATGTCCAATTTCATTTTCAATTATATTTACTACATAAAAACAGCTACATTTTTTTTCCAAAAAATTGGCTAAAAAATAAATGAAATTATTTTTTGACACACTTGACATTATTTTTTGACAAACTTATAATGCCATAATTCTCAATAATAATAATAAAATTTCATTTCAAACAATTTTATTTTTTCCTAAAAATTGGGTAAAAATAAAAAAACATCTCTCTTTTGACACACTTGACAACATTTTTTTGACAAACTTATAATGCCATAATTCTCAATAATAATAAATAAAACTCATTTCAAACAAACAATAATTTTATTTTTTTTCCAAAAAATTAGGTAAAAAAATAAATAAAAATCTTTCTTTTGACACACTTGACAACATTTTTTTGCCAAACTTATAATGCAATAATCTAGATTTTAGTCGCACATACCAATCCCGACCGTCAAGATTTCTCCAAATTCAATGTTTCTACTCGTAATCACTTAAAATGAACGTTTTTTAACCAAAAAATACGCAAATTTCCTTGTTTTGACACACTTGACGATTTTTTTGACACACTTCCGGTACAGTTATCAAACACATCGTCCTTTCGGCTCTTCCCATTGAGTAAACCTATTTTTAGAAAAAAAAATTTTTGAAATCCGTTCAGCGGTTTTCTAGATTTCGTCGGTTGTGACGGACGGCCGGCCGGCCGGCAGACAGACACACATTTTTTTTTTTGCTTTTTTAGAATCAGTAGGTCCTAAAACGTCGAGAAATGCCAAAAAAAGTGGGGGTAAGAATTTCACTTTGAGCTCATGAATGTAATACTTAGGTCTTTCAGACCGAAGTAATATTTTAAACGAGAAAAAAATGCAGTTTTTGCAAGAAATATTGAAAAAATGAACTCAAACATTTCGTATCTTACTTTAGTTATCATACTCCCATTGTAAATGTTATTGATTTGGATATTTCTCCACTCGAAAATGATAATTAAAAGATGCGATCAATTGTGAATTGTAAGCAATGTTAATAAAGTTTGTCTTAAAGAATATGAACAGTATGAGTTCACTAATACTTAATGACTTTTAAAAGAAAGTAATATGTTTTTATTTCCACATTACGAAGTTTCACTTCTTCCGCGCGGAGGGACTCCACGCACAACTTTTTTTTATTTTAGAACTTTAGAAAATATTTTTTCTGTAGAATTTCCCCGTCTTCAAACTAAATTTGAGTATTTTTTTTAATGTTATGGTACATTCGCCTCTTGTTCTTATGAACAATTGAATGTTCCTAACTATTTCTTTTTTTATTTAAACTGAATAAAAAATTATTATCTTTATTCACAAATTCGATCTCACAGATTATTCATTTTATTCAAACTAATTGAATATTATTGTTTTTTGTTGTTGTAACGTGTAACGCCCTTTTCGGCAGTGCGCAGTTAATTATTTGTTTTTTTTTTGGTATTGTTGGGGCTAAGGTTCTTTGCCTCGGTATAACAACACGTGCCTATATATTTAACTATCACAAAAAAAAATATACAAACTCTAAACAAATGTTTAAATCACACGATATATTTCTTTTATAATATATTGTTACGATTACAGAAAAATCTAGACGATTACGGTCACTTCTAGGAAAATCAAATCAACAAAATACTACAGAAAAATAATGAAATGAGTTTTGTTGTTGTTGTACATATTCTTAGATCTAAGGTCTACATAAAAAAACATGATTTTATGAATCAAATCAACGTAACGTAAAATAATCGAATATTCTAATATTTTCTCAAGGTTTCCAAAAAGTGACCTCGAAGTTTCTAGAGATTAAGCAGAATGTATATAAGGAGATTACCTTTTGTAGTATTTAATTAGTTTTATTTTAAACCTGCGATAGTGAAGTTAAAATTATAAAAGTGATCTTTAAATTAGTTGTGTGTAAAGTTATAAGTTTTATTGAGTAGAAATATTTTGTGTATTATTTTGAACGTTGTGAACGGGAAATTTCTACAATAAACCGTTGGAGTTCTGAAGCTGTTAAAAGAATATTCTAGTCAGGAATATTGTTTGCTGTATTGTGTTCCTATTGTTGTGGGACAATTAAGGTGTTGAACACTTAATAAAACCTGGTGTTTGTGCTTACTAATCAGTGATCGAACTCTGAAGAGATTTGGGAATTGCGTTTATCGAATTGTGAGTTAGGCCAATTCGAAGTAAGGTTAGAAAAACGTAACATTGGTGACATCGGCGGATTAGTTAGCTGTTAATAATGGTTTTATTAAGTGAATTGAAGGTTCTTGAGTTAAAGAAAGAACTAGAACAACGTGGATTGTCAACAAGCGGAAACAAAACTGAATTAATGCTACGGCTTCGACAAGGTATGGAAGCCAATGGAATGGACGTGGAAATCTACCAGTTTGGGGTAGTTACAACAAATATTGCAACTGAAGAAGAGAAAAGTTTTGTTGTGGAAACAAACAACTCAACTTCCACCTGCACACTTCGATTTCAATCAATTGATGGCAGCTATCAATCAAATCAATGCTAATATGGTTGCCAATAAATAGGAAATGAATCAAAAACTGGATGATGTAAACACAAATATGGCTGCTACCAAGGAAGAGATTAGCTGCAACATCAATCAACAGCTGGAAACAGTCAACAATAACATGGCTGTTAATAAAGAAGAGATTACTGCAACACTTGCTGCAAATAAAGATGAGATGAACCAGCAAATAAATGAGTTGAATATTAACATAAATCCACACTTGGACGAGAAACTTCTACAAATGTCAACGGCATTCGATGTTAAAGTCGAGAAAATTCAAACAGAAATGCAGGAATTTGAGCGTGATTTGAATAAGGTCGTAACTAAAGTTGACGATTTTGAGAAAAGGTTACAAGATGTTGAAACAGTTAAGGTTTCTTCACATGTGGTACACCAAGTAGCAAATATTAAACTTAAGCCACCATCGTTTGACGGTACCACATCTTTCGGCATCTTTAAGTTCCAGTTTGAGACCGCAGCAGATCAAAACGTTTGGAACGCTGAAAATCGTCTACCTGCATTGATAGTAGCTCTTAAGGGGGAAGCAGCTGAAGCACTACAGGCGGTGCCGGAAAATGATCGCAAAAGTTATGCAGAGGTGATGAATGCGTTGGAGCGTAAATATGGCAGCGACCATAAAAAGGAGTTATACAGAATCGAGTTAAAAGGTCGCTTGCAACGCAACGGAGAAAGCTTACAGGACTATTCCTCGGCAGTGGAGAGGCTTGTACATTTGGCACACTCGAACACTCCACCATATTTTATGGAGAAAATGAAGATCGAGGCGTTTACTGATGGTATTCGTGATCCAGAAACACGAAAAGCTGTAATGTTGTCGTCAAAACCAACATTCGCTGAAACTATTGCTTATGCCTTAACAAATGAAACTGCACATAAGCAATTATAAAACCATCAATCAAAATACGCCGAGTGGAGTTGGCTGATGACAACGGTTATAAACCAAGACTACGAGAGGGTGTCAGAAGTGATAGAATCCGATGCTGGTTATGTGGCAAGTTGGGTCATATTTCGAGGGAATGTAGAGATGTGAGAAGGAAACGAGCAAGATCAGCATCGCCTATGCAGCGACGTCAAGCAGAGCAGAAGAACGGGTGCAGCAGGCTAGGGAAGACGATGGAGCAGCACCGCATCAGTTAAACTACAACGAGTCAGCCTAAAGGGGCGTAAGCTGGTTCCCACAACCGATTGCCCCATAACCTTCATCCATGTTTCGAGATTGACAAGGGGAGGTGACAGCCTTACTGTTAGGGCTAATATTGACGGAAAAAGTTGTGTCATCACGTTAGATACGGGAGTAACAAATACAATTGTCCGCACTGATATTGGGAAAGGGAAACTAAAACCAGCAGGAAGATACCGAATGCAGGCAGCTACTGGTGAAAGTGCAAGTATTAAAGGAAAGTGGTCAACTTTGAAATCGGGAATACTCACTTTCAACATGAAGTGGTTGTAGCTGACATTGTGGATGAAGTCATCCTGGGCATGGACTTCATGAGGCCAAATGGATTCGTTATTGATGCTGGCAAAGGAGTGTAATGAAGTGCCTTCTCATCAAAGGATGAGAATGGCTTAGCAGGATGCGTACCTAGATTTTTTGTAATGCCGTAACGACTAAGGCTCAATCATCGTGAGTTTGAGATATTATAAACCTGCTGCTTCAGCACAAATGCAGAAACGTACGCAATTTTCATGAATTAACAGAAATGGAAAAAAATACAAGTGAAAAGATGAGACTCTGGCGACCCCTTTTTACGAAAGATCCACGGTCAGCACGTTCAACCCCCACATTCACTCACATACGCTAACACACACACACACACACACACACACACACACACACACACACACACACACACACACACACACACACACACACACACACACACACACACACACACACACACACACACACACACACACACACACACACACACACACACACACACACACACACACACACACACACACACACACACACACACACACACACACACACACACACACACACACACACACACACACACACACACACACACACACACACACACACACACACACACACACACACACACACACACACACACACACACACACACACACACACACACACACACACACACACACACACACACACACACACACACACACACACACACACACACACACACACACACACACACACACACACACACACACACACACACACACACACACACACACACACACACACACACACACACACACACACACACACACACACACACACACTTGAGGCATTTGCCAGACTTGATCTGGTACTGCTCAACCATGGTACCACAGAGACATATAATAAAGGAGAAGCAAGTTCAATTATCGATATCACTTTTGCAAGTGGGACACTCTCGAGAGGAGCACAATGGAGGGTGTCTGATTTGTATACGCATAGTGATCATCGTGCTATTATATTTGAAACCCAACCCCCACAGCGGTTTGAAAGGCGCCAAGTCAAGCGGAAGGCGCAGCAAAATGGGTGGAAAATCAAAGAGTTGGACACGGAGATGTTGGACTACATGGTTGAATGCATGCCAATACCGGAGAGTGGTGCCAAGATAGGAGCAGAATTTATTGCGCGATATCTTAAAAGCACCTGTGATGCATCTATGCCGCGTAAAAGCAACGGTAATGGACGGTCTCCAGTCTTCTGGTGGACCGAAAACATTGCCCGTCTGAGAAAAGAGTGCCTCAAACTCCGGAGGAAATGTACACGAAGGAGAAATCATGAGCACTATGAGCAGTTCCAAAATGATTTTCGCGAAAAGCGGAAAGAATTGCGGAAAGCAATTGCTAATAGTAAGAGCAGATCATTCCAGTGTCTTATAGATGAAGTTCAGAATAACCCATGGGGAAGTGCGTACAAAATTGTGCTTACTAAACTCAAGGGTGTTCAATCAGCTGCACCAGTGTGCCCAGATATAATGGCTGAAATTGTGTCCGGCCTTTTTCCACACCACGTTGACTTCTCCCTACCTCGTGAGCTGCAAATTGACGAAAATTCAATTTCGGCTGTCACCACCGAAGAGGTCCTAAACGCGTTGCTCAGATTATCCGTTAATAGCACGCCCGGTCTAGACGGCATCCCAAATATCGTCTTAAAAACAGCGATAAAGAAGAAGCCGAATGTATTCGAAAATATCTACACTGCGTGCCTAAAAGAAGGGATATTTCCTGAGGAATGGAAGCGCCAACGCCTTGTGCTTATACCGAAAGGTGACAAGCCACCAGAAGAACCCTCGTCCTACCGCCCACTGTGCATGCTGGACACAACTGGAAAGATCTTTGATGAGAGAATTATTGGTACTCGACTTGAGCAACATACTGAAGGCGAGTGGGGCATTTCTAACCGGCAGTTTGGTTTCAGAAAGAAGCGCTCTACCGTAGATGCAATATCTGCAGTATGTGAGATAGCGCACAAAGCTTTGAGTGGTAAAAGATGGCTAGAAGGTGATAAACAGTATTGTGCTGTTGTCACTCTGGATGTTAAAAACGCCTTTAACTCTGCCAACTGGAACCAAATCATGAGAGCCCTAGACGAACTGCATGTACCTGACTACCTGCTACGTATAATAGCCAGCTACTTCACGGGAAGAACTCTGGTCTATGATACCGAAACAGGTCCTAAGAAGTACAATATAACAGGAGGAGTACCCCAAGGATCGGTCCTTGGACCCCTGCTGTGGAACATCATGTACGATGGTGTTCTCAGAGTACGTGTGCCGGCACAAACAACGATTATCGGCTATGCAGACGACATTGCCATAGTTGTCGTAGCCAAAAACCTTACGGACATTACGAGCAACTGTAACCAGACCATAACCAGCGTTAGAGCATGGCTGAACAGCAAAGGACTAGAGTTGGCCGATCACAAAACGGAAGCCGTACTAATGAGTAGCAGAAAAGTGGTGGAAAGTATCGATATCCAGGTGGGTGGACAGATCATAAAATCTGGCCAGCACCTGAAGTATCTTGGAGTCGTTCTAGACCACAGACTCAACTTTAGAGACCACTTGATGTACGCTGGTGACAAAGCCAAACGAGTGGGGGCTGCTCTTGCAAGGCTAATGCCAAACATTGGCGGCCCTAGACAACCGATCAGACAGCTTCTCGGTAGCGTTACCACATCAATATTGATGTATGCGGCACCCATATGGGCCTCAGCGGTGGAAACGCCATCTTATGTTAGACCTATCAAAACGGCCTACAGACTGACATCGTTGCGCATTTGCTGTGCTTTTCGCACGGTGTCTGACGAGGCTGTAAATGTTATTGCGAGTAGGATGCCGATTGATATTGCAGCAAAAGAGGTATCGGCTCTGCGTATAGCAACACGAAATGATAGGGAACGACGAACACGTGAAGACTTCAACATGGACAGTCATATAGAATGGCAAGCGAAATGGGAAGCTTCCACCAACGGACGATGGACCTTTGTGATGATCCCTGACATAAAAACATGGACATCAAGAAAACACGGTGATGTCAACCATCATTTGACGCAAATGATCTCAGGCCATGGATGTTTCCGTGAGTACTTATACAAGTATAAGCACGTAACGGATCCATACTGTCTCTACTGTGAGGGTAAGGCCGAGAACGCCGAGCACGTGCTAATCGAATGCGGAAGGTTTGCACATTCGAGAAGACTTATTGAGCAGCATATGGGAGAGTCAATCACTCCGCATAGCCTCATGCAATTTATGCTGAGCTCAAAAGACAACTGGGACATAGCGAATGAGATCATCACAAGTATGATGAAACGACTGAGACAAGACGAACGAAGAGCAGCCATGCTCAACACTACACAGCGAAACCACGACAACACATAATAATCGAGAGAGTACTACAGTCAACCCCTGCCCTGCGAAGGAATGCCTTAATTGGTGGTACCGCAGGGTTACAACAGGACTACAAGAGCAAGGGAGATGTTTTTACCCGGTAAGAACCCGCGGTCGCCTGGAAAGTCGGGTTCCAGGTGGATTTTTTGAAACGTTTCATCTTCCTACGAAAACAAAAAAAAAAAAAAAAAAAACAAACACACACACACACACACACACACACACACACACACACACACACACACACACACACACACACACACACACACACACACACACACACACACACACACACACACACACACACACACACACACACACACACACACACACACACACACACACACACACACACACACACACACACACACACACACACACACACACACACACACACACACACACACACACACACACACACACACACACACACACACACACACACACACACACACACACACACACACACACACACACACACACACACACACACACACACACACACACACACACACACACACACACACACACACACACACACACACACACACACACACACACACACACACACACACACACACACACACACACACACACACACACACACACACACACACACACACACACACACACACACACACACACACACACACACACGCGCATCGACAGGCAAGCCCCCATTCAATCACTTGCATACCCTTTCACACGCATTCACACCTGTATAAAAAAAGTAAATAAAATAATCAATTTCGCTCACCCCATGATTAAATCCTTCTTGCTACAACGTCTGACTCCTTAGCCCTCCATCAGCAGCCAATGATCCACCAGGTAAAGTATCAGGAAATTTGTATATCACTGTTGAGTTGGACTTCCGTGACAATCACACCAAAGTTTGATGTCAGCACACAGTGTTAGCAGGCCTTTCTCCCTCAATCCAGTTCCTTATTCAATCATTTAAAGCAATGTGCGGCGTTGATATGTTCAAAAAAAAACTATAAGATGACTCTTGACCAACTGTTGATGTGGCAGGAAGAATCAATGAAATAGCCAAGACTAGATGTTGGTAATTATCGTAGTTGTCCCAATACCCAATCCGGAAAGTTGTTAGCGTTGGTAGCGCGTGCTCTCGTATAGCCAGACTCAAAATTTTACAATCATTGACGCTATAACAAATGTCAACAACGGTTGAATTACGAGAAAAATGCAAAAAAAAAGATGGTTGCAATTCTCTCCAGGTCCGCAATTGTGGAGCTGGTAAATAATATTTTGAAAGAAATAATTAAATTATTATATGCGCAAAATACATTTGATATATTCATAGTCTGCGACCAATTCAATTTGTACCGTCATATTTTAACGGAAAACCCGAAGTCCAATCATCCCATCATAACGATATACGTGCATTGAGTTATGGTCATTTATATAATCAATATTAAATTGAGACTGAAGTTACGGCTGTTGAACGACAGTTAGTTTACAGCTGTTCCACAAAATTAATGTACTAATTTGCTTTCCCTAATATCTGTTCCGGTTTGTTTTGATCTCAATTTTTTTGTTGAGTGTTGATAATTATAGTAATCGACTGGTTTTCTCCGCTTCGACATAACCAACAACATTGCACTTAACTAGATGTGGAGCGGAACAGAAGATCCAAATACTTTCAATTTTATTTTACGTTAATCTAAAAGATTCAAGCCGTTCCAACATTTATTTAGATATCTCACGTATCATCTTCCGGAAATATAAATGTCAATCAACAATAAAGAACGTTTGTACATTGAAATACGATTTTCATTCACTTTTAATATTTATTTCCTTTTTTTTTTTAAAAACACAAACACAGTTTTTGCTTACTTTGTTAGAACTAATCCTACCGGAATATCAAATTATAGCATAATGTTTACGTTTTGCTTTCCATTTACCTACCTATTTTCAATAACTAGTGGATTAAGTCCTTTTACTTTACATAACAATAATATTGGTTTTTAGTATATTTTATGGAAATTTTTGGATTTATTAATTAACTAAATGCACATCATTTAACAAGTATATTTTAAACAGTTAGTGGACACACTAGAGCTAGTATAAATGTCCTCTTATACATCTATAGCCAACAAAAAATTTGACCCAGCTGAACAGTTATAACCTTCAGATTATCTTTTACGACCGATTAATATATAAAAATTTAAGTTGTAATCTGAATTTATCACCACATACCAAACAATAGTTCTTTTCTTTAATAAAATTAAAATGTGGCTTACAAACAAGGAAAATTCTCTAATCTACCTTGTACGTAAATTGCTTAGCGGTTTCATTCTTGCCCGTTTTAGAAACAGGTTCGGGATAAAGTTCCATTAAACTAAACACGCACACTGAACAGGAATATTCTATGTACAATATAACTATAATAATTTAATAATTTAATGTAAACGTACGACGAAACAAACAAATAAAATTATTTTCTTT
>CAVNZG010001708.1:0-24495 GCA_963693315.1 Diogma glabrata
ATATATATATATATATATATATATATATATATATATATATATATATATCAGTGTTGCAAAACGTTACTCATAACGTAACGCAAAAACGAAATAACGAAATGAAATAGCGTTACTAGTAATAATTACGTTCATAACGTTTTAAAAATTAAACTACGTTACAATAACGTAAAACGTAACGATAACGTCAACATTTTATTTCGTTTTTCGGGTGACTTTTTTTATAATTATGTATATGAAAATCTAAACGCAAAAACCAGTTGAATAAAATCCAACTTATCTGTTCTTTATCAATTTTTGCGGACGCTTAAACTACAGATTTTGGTAGTTCTAAAATTTTGTACAATTTTAAGTTTATTTTAAATAATTTCAAGTCTGTAGTAGCCGTTTCTGCATCACAGGTGTTTTGAATAATTTTAAGAAAGAATATTTTTATGCTGGCCGAGAAATCAATCTGAAGATCTATTAAAAGCAACTCTAATAGTTATAAACAAACTCAGATTTGTGAAAACTCCTGATAAGATTGCTAAGTTTTGGTAAAAATTAATTATTTTTAATTTGAAATGATTTCAAAATATTCGTCGGAGTGACGTGAATAATCCATTGTATAATTCTTTAATTTTAATTACGTCAGTTACATATCTACGCCCGTTGATGATCTCCGACAAATCGAAAATATAGTAGTGTGAATTATAAAAAATATGCTTGCTTAAAAATTTTTAAATTATTGTTTTTTAATTGTTTTTTATATATAACAATAGTGAATAATAAAAGGGGTCGTAATTAAAATTAAAGGATCTGAAATGAGTCAAATTTTTTTAATGTATTTAATTATTTAGTTTTATTTTACTATGATTTTTAAAATTAATAATTTTATATTTGTTCATCAGAGATTTTCGATTTTTGTACATTTAAGTATAATGTTATAGTTACGTTGTTTTAAAATTAAATGTAATGTTTAAAACTATTCTTTTAAACATTACATTTAATTTTAAAATAACGTAATTATAACGTTATAACATTATAAAATATAATATTTTTCTGTTTCATAACGAAATAACGTACCGAAAAAATAAATATACTGTTATAAAAACGAAACGCATAACGTTACGAATTTTTTTTTCGTTTTGCAACACTGATATATATATATATATGTATATATATATATATATATATATATATATATATATATATATATATATATATATATATATATATATATATATATATATATATATATATATATATATATATATATATATATATATATATATATATATATATATATATATATATATATATATATATATATATATATATATATATATATATATATATTGTAATGGATAGCCTGGAAGAATGCGTGAACCCAGTGTATTGTAGTCTCAGATTTATTAGTTTTCATTTTTTTTATTAACATGTACCGCTCATAATAGTTTCCCATCCATTCACCTTCAATAGCCATATTTCTATAGTCCCCGTAACCCCTAGTTTTCTTATTCCTCCTAAAGCTTACTTAAATTTTCAATAGCTGGACAGACATATTTGAAAAAGAATTGATAATATAATATTGGTTAATTTGCATTAATTAATAATTTTCTTTAAATATCATCCATATAAACATTAAAATTTAATCTTACAACACCCTAAAATTGACGCGCGCTACGTTTCCATTCGAGTATTTTCAATATACTACTTGAATTTGAAGTTTCTAAACACCAACCGTAATTAACCAATGAAGTTTTCAAACCTCATAACAGCTGTGCGTATTTTTTCCAATCGTCAACATACCAAGAATTACTATCTTGCTTTGTTAAAATATTCGATTTATCTTTGTATGAATGTAATATTTTGCTTCCAACAATCTTTCCGTTATGGAACTGAACTTCACTGTACTGATATAGTAGATTGTATTTTCGTAATACCTAAACATCATAACATCGATCGAACTTGCATTTAATTCATTTTAAATTCAATGATAAATGTTATTGATGTATCGGAAATATTTGGTATCACAAACTTATTTTTGTGCAATAATATCAAACGGTTTTGTAGCAGTTATGATAGCGCTGTTTAAATTGCTTTCATTTTTCAATGAAGCTTTAAACAAAACAGATTCGGGTGTACAATACCTACGGTCATGATGTTTAATTTGAAATTTTATTTTCTTCGTCATGGAAATTTTTGTTTCATCGTACACGTAAAAGTCTCCACCTGTTAGTTGAGGAAATGCTAATTCCTCATAATGCTCAAAAATTTTGGGAGATATAGGTTTTTTGCCTTGACCAGGAGCAATAATTTTTATTAAATTTTTTTCATTTAATAATTTTTGAAGATTTACATCTTTTCTAACCATTACCTCTTGGCAATTAAATATCGTGTTCTGGATGTTCCTGGTTCTCGATGAATATATTTTCTATCCGTTCGAGGTTCTTTATATCTTCCTCATCCATATAAAAGTCATCCTCATCCATTGTTTCAATTTGATTACATTAAGTTTTGATAATATTTTCAGCAACATCCTCATTCGTAACTGTGGTGATTAATAAAGGATTTAAACTTAGTTTTTCACCTTTTACTTCGTTATCTTGATCCATTTCTTGTAAGTCCGCCTTGTTTAATACAAAATTGATTGTTTCTTCACAGTTTTGTTCAATGCAATTTTTAAAGGCGTTTTCGTTTATTGTTATATTATTTTTTATATAGAGTGGTTTTTTTACAAGAATTTTTAAAGCGTTGACACTTGGTTCAACTTCGTTAAAAGACACTTGGTTCAAGTGTCTTTTCAACTTGATTTGTATCACTGAGAGATCATCGAATTCTCTTGGTAAAACTTGCGTCATTTCATTCACCTCGATAGGAATATTAACCACTGATCCTTTTAAACCGAGTTGTGGATTTATCATATAAAACATCAACTCACGTATGTTTAGGAAAACCAATATAGGCGATATCATTCGCACTTCTAGTGGATTTAATATTGCTATTGATTGATCTACATTTTTAAATGTTAATCCACAATTTGGATGGGTTAATGGTATTTTTCCTGTTTGAATATTGACGTTGCATGTTTTACAGATATAATCAGAGTTATATCCAACGAAAGTTTTTATAAACTCTGATTCGCTCTCAATTTGTTCGAATTTAGTCTTTTTATTGAACGCTTTAATTGTTTTAGCCATGTTTAATTGTTGTACAGATTTTTTAAAGAAAAGACCCATACAACAGCAACATATATATTTTGGCACTTGACGAATTTCTTGAATAAAAAGCAATTGCTCTTTTGCTGCTTTTGCAATATTTGACTTTTTATCAAGCTCATCTTTAATAATCTTTTGTGATGAACCAATAGGGGAATGTAAAAACATTCGTTTATTGGGTGTCACAGTTTCAAATGACCTACTCTGGAACGATCATGTAATGGCGATGGCAAAAAGCGCGTCTAAAAAACTCGGCCTCCTAAATAGATGCAAAAAATTTTTCACTCCATACCAATTGCTCCATGTTTATAAGTCCTATATTCGTCCCTGTATGGAGTACTGCTGTCAAGTTTGGGGTGCTGCCTCTGTTTCCATCTTGGCCCTCTTGGACTCTGTTCAAAAGCGAGCTATACGAATTGTAGGTGATCGAACTTTGACATCACAACTTGATTCCCTACAACATCGTCGCACTGTTGCTGACCTCGTTGTTTTTTACAAATATCGTCATCAGCAGTGCTCAGATGAAATCAGCGGCATCATGCCTCAAACTTATTCTTACCCCCGTTCCACTCGGCAATCGGCTGCCGCAACCAGTGAAACGGTAAAGATCCCGCGCTGTCATACTGGCAGATCGCAGAGAGACTTCTTTGTCCAAACTGCGTACAAATGGAATAGTTTGCCGGAACACTTAGTCTCAGGTGGTTTCAACCCACAGATGTTTAAAAAAAGCGTTAATCTACACCTCAGAACGCCAGTTGTTGTGGGACCCAGGTCTAGACCTAGGTCTTAAAAGGTATTTATGTGTTGTTGTGACACATATTCTAAACCCTATTACACAACACATTTTATTAAAAAAAAAAAAAAAAAAAAGTGAAAAATGTGTTTTTCGCGAAAAGCACATATATCATTTATTCTTATTGATCGTTTACGAAGACGTTCTGCCTCGTTTTCTTTTTTGCGAAGCGTTAGGTTTTTTCGCCTTTCTTGCTTTGCTTTACGATCAATAACTTTTTCGACCACTCTTTTTTTAATAGAAGATCTTTTCTTCCTTTGATATGCAACATTAGCAGCCATTTCGAGATGTCTGTATTGCTTATCATATCGTTTTATTTTTATTTTCAAATTTTCCTTTTGACGATTTTTAACGTCCACCCTCTCTACAACATGACGCTCTTGTCTTTGTTGATTCTCTTTTTCTCTTTTTTTTACGTCCGCCCTCTCTTCAACGTGACGCTCTTGTCTTTGTTGATTCTCTTTTTCTCTTTTTTCTACGTCCGCCCTCTCTTCAACATGACGCTCTTGTCTTTGTTGATTCTCTTTTTCTCTTTTTTCGACGTCCGACCTCTTTTCAACATGACGCTCTTGTCTTTGTTGATTCTCTTTTTCCCTTTTTCTGCGTCCACCCTCTCTTCAACATGACGCTCTTGTCTTTGTTGATTCTCTTTTTCTCTATATTTCGCATCCGTCCTTTCTTCAGCAAGACGCTTTCGTCTCTGTTGATTTTCTGTTTCTCTTTTTTCTACGTCCGCCCTCTCTTCAACATGACGCTTTCGTCTTTGTTGATTCTCTTTTTCTCGTTGTTCAACATTTTCTCTCTGTTTTATCTTTCGTTGTTTATTAACAATTTTTTGACTATGCCGATAGACCGCGTTATCATTCCTTTTCTTATGTAATTTATTTTTCTCTCTTCTAATCTTTTTCTCAGATTTGCTTTTCACTCGCATTGTAGATAAGTTCTTAAATAAAAATTTGTAAAAAAAAATTCTATAAAAATAGCACGTTTATCTATTTTGTTTTTTATTTTAAAACGAGTTAATAGAATTGTTTTTGTTTTAAAAACTATAAAAAGTTCCCAACAATTAAAAAACCTGATGGAAATTAATTATCTTCCATCTAAAACACTGTATTCGAGTTATTGCGAGACTAAAAATTTTGGCTATATAATAAGCCACTGTAAGATTGTTCTTTTTTATTCTATTACAATTGGATTCGGGCGTTTGACGTCTCTTGGTCTACCATTCGCAAATAATTAAAAACATATGATCGAGAATCACTGTCAAAGCCGGGAAAATTTGGTTAAAAATTTGTGTTTAAAAGTTTAAACAAAACGAAATCATATTGTTTTCTAGTTAGTGCAAAAAGTGAAAAAATTCGTGAAATAACCTAGTTAGATTAATTAGAGAAATTCCTATAATGGAGATATAGCGTAATGGTAGCCATATTTTTTTTCATTCGTGTTTTTTGTTGATCGTGTTAGTAAAATATAAATTAATTACTGAGTGGTGTGTTAACGTCGTGGTCGAGTAGTGTTCTAAAATAACGCCGGACAGTGGTAAAACGTATATAATTGCCTCACGAAAACCAATCATTTAAATGCAAAGATAAGTCCATCGATTAGATTCGCAGGTATAATTATACACCGCGCGTGCTATTAGGTCAAATACAAAGTAAGGAAATTTATAAATTGTTGGTTATGGTTGACCTAGAATGATCGTGAGTTTATTATCAAATGCTTACTTTCTTAATCCTCTGTCATAATTTAAAAATCCATACAAAAGTAAAATTAAAATATGACTAAGATCAAACTCTGATTCATCTACTGAAAAGTCTAGAGTTTTTATTGTGTGTTAGTTAGATTGAGGCATAAACTTTTATACTAGTTAACAATAGTAAATTTGTTTTATATAACGGCATGTGTGATACGAAAACCCTCAAGATAAATATTATAAGGAATCTGTAAATCAAATTGAGTCGGCTGTGTTAATTAAGTTAGTAGTGTTAACTAAAGGAAATTACAAACAAAAAAAAATAATAAACAAGAAAACAGTACAAATGATAATAAAATGTTTTAAACCTAACTACCGTCAGGCTGAATTCTTTCGTTCTTTATTGGGTGCTCGATAATAATTTCGGACCTCGCTGCATACAATCTGGGTCCGTATCAGAGTGAGTCCAGCTGAATTAATCTAGTGAAAGTTGTATGTGGGGTGGATGGCAGGTTGGATGGACTTGTTCCCGTTCAGAAGTAATTTAAAATAAAAACAAAAAATTCAACCCCGACACTGGAGAATGGATCTTTCCAATAACTATTGAGTTGGTATCCGATAACCAATGAGGCTGAGGTAACGGTGTCGTATAAACATACAGGTGAGTCATTTTGTTGTATATATATATATTATAGCTACTGTGTCCGAGAGTTGTTGAGGGTTGCGTAGAGTTGATTTGATTGTGGCTTGCCAAGGTGTGATCAAGTGATTCAGAGATCCGCCAATTTGTTCCCAAATAGATTTGCTTAGTATTCACCCAAGTAACCAACATTTTTATCTAATAACATTCTTATACTTAATGTGAATGCAACCTAAATTTATGTCTACATATTAATTACATCACATAGGAATTGATGCTTCAATTCATCATAGATAGAACATTTGGTTGGATTTACTCCATCATCAATGAGTTATTTAAGTTTAACTTCCCACCTCGGAAGATATTTAATCAAAGTGATCATGTTCACTTTGAAACCATGCAACAACCGATTGAAATTGTTAATGTTTTATGCTTCTTGAGTTTTTTGAAAATAAAGTATATCCGTCGCACAGTCTTTACAAGTTACGGCCAAGACTTATAATTAGTAAACCTTGGGCCAAAATGAAATCAATGCAATTTTACCTTCGTTAGTTTGTAGGACAAACGAGAAGCGATTAGAATAGGAGGAATGATTGATTTTTTTTTGATTTTATTTTTTTTAAAGCAACAAAAAAAAAATCATTACCCACTAAATTGAAATCTTTTTTTTTTGATTTCGATTTAGGTGTTCGCCACAACTAATTATTGTTTAGTGTGTCAAATACTAATTGTAATTTCAATGTATAACCTTTACCGTCATATGGATTATAAGATATAGTTATATATCGGATGATTAAATGATTTTTATTGTGTCAAATACTAATTTTAATTTCAATGTATAATCTTTACCGTCATATGGATTATAAGATATAGTTATATATCGGATGCTTAAATGATTTTTATTGTGTCAAATACCAATTTTAATTTCAATTTATAATTATTACCGTCATATGGATTCTAAGATATAGTTATATATCGGATGATTAAATGATTTTTATTGTGTCAAATACCAATTTTTAATTTGCATGTCTAATTTTTACCGTCATGTGGATTATCAGATATAGCCATATATCGGATGATTAAATGATTTTTATTGTGTCAAATACCAATTTTAATTTTAATGTATAATCTTTACCGTCATATGGATTCTAAGATATGGTTATATATCAGATGATTAACCGATTTTCATTGGGCCCAGTGCTAATTTTAATTTGGGAGTACTAGGCCACTGTAACCCTTAGGGGTCATATTATTTCTACCTGTTTGCGCATGGATCAAGGTAGGGGAGGTGTGGGAGGATGTGAGAGTGCATGATGTGTGGGAGTGTGGGCGTCTGAGAGTGATTGTGGGGGGGTTGGACGCGCTGATCGTAGGTCTTTCGCAAACGGGGTCGCCAGAGTCTCCATTTTCCATTTGTATTTTTTTTTCATTTCTGTGACGTTTCGTAAATAGCGTACATTTCTGTATTTATGCTGAAGTAGCAGGGTTTCTTAATCGTTCCCATGGGCTGAAGCTAGCTTGGGGCACGAAAATAAATCTCGCTAGGTACGCTTCCTGCAATGCCATTCTCATTGGTTCGCCATTGAGAAAGCGCTTCATTACAAATTGGCGCCCAACGTGGGGCTCCTCTAAGGGTTTCTACAGCAATGTAGGACCCTGGAGGAGTCCCTTCATAAAACAAAAATCTTTGAAAAAATTTTTTTTTAAATTTTTTTTTCTTCTAAAATTAAATTTTCGTTATCCACCATATAATAGTTAGAGGCTCTGGCGACGAGAAGCAACTCCCTGCTTCAAAGGCGTAGGAGCGGTGATACTCTGAGGTGTCTCAGATTATCATCGATGGGGTGTTGCGTCCCCACGTCCCCAGCAACAGTTCTCCTTTTTTTTGAATTTTCTGAAACGCAAGGGTGAGATTGATTCTTCGGGATCATTCTCAATGGGCTTTACAAACCCACGGACCCTAGTAACGGCTGGGTTTCTAACTGGCTCAGGGAATGCCGGAGGTGACCAGATGCCAGGATTAGATATTTGTGAAATGGTGTATACGCCTATCACATCCATCCTGGTCATCTGGTTATGCTCTGGGCTCGCTGTGGCAGCGAGATTCACAGCTGGGCTAACGACTCCCTAACGTTAGAGTCCCCTCCCTGCAAAGTTAGCACCCTATTTTCTGAGTTGTCCAGTTCTCGCGAATGATACTGGGGAACATCTTCTAAGGCAGTTTGATGTCAACTGCTGAGGGAAGATGTTCGCCCAGCCTTCATGTCGTGAGTTAATTGGATTAGCTCAGATCATAGCACCTCACCCGTGCGTGTTGGTGGTGAGAATCGAGAGTGGCAGGTGACGAGAATAGAATGATGGTGCAGAGGATTTATCTTCGGACCATCCTATCGTCCCCTGTCGTTCAATTGATACACTACCAGCACACACCCCATCTTATTCCTTTCCCACCCTACTTTATCCCATCCTTATCTATCCCTTCTTGTTCCCTTTTCCTTTCTCATTTCCCATCCTTTAACGTAGTGTATTTTAAACTTTTTTCTTTGGTCCCAAAATATAAACTATAATTAACCACATTCAAAATGGAAGAACGGCGATCGGCGCTTCCAACCCCGTGTGGTGAACTCCTCCCCGGATTGGTCCGACTGTCTTCTGTCCACAAAAAATTGGAAAAGATTTAATAAATAAATAAATAATTACTTAGTAAATAAATAACAAAAAAAAAATATAAATAAATAAATAAATGATTAATTATTGTTGATAAAATAAAACTGCTGATTTTCGCATTTACTAATTCCTTTCTTTCTCAATTGTAGGAATGGCTAGTAGAAATTAAAGAGTCAATATAACGTCAAGATATAAATTTTAAGTCCATATAAAGTCAAGATATAAATTATAAGTCAAGATAACGTCAAAATAAAAATTCTAGATAAATTGAAACAAAAATTAAAAGTCAAGAAATTGTAAAAGTCATTGTCAAGGAAGCTTCTCATCAAGAGGATCAACTGCCATTATCATTACAAAATTCTCTTTCCAGAAGGGATCAAATTGGCCATTAATGTTCCGGGTGTGTCCTTAAAAATATTGTAGCTTAATGTATTAGGTTTTTCTTTAGGATATTAAGGAGCACACCTCAGCAACCAAACTGTGAGTTTTTCCTTTTGCTTTCCACATTTTTGTATTATCGTGAACTTATAAATTCCAGAATTGGGAATAAAGTTAAATTTCTTTTTGATCCCTTCTTGAACTTAATTATTAATCAAAATATCAGTAGATAATAGTTTTTTCTTTGTATAGTTAGCCAATTTTACACTTGCATGTTAGATTTAATTATTTTTTGTATATATATGCATAATAGTTTAATTGTCTTTGTATTACTTTCTTGCCAAACCGGTAGGCTTGCCGCACTTCTATAATTTTTTGTTTGTTTTTTTTTTACTCATATTCGAGTATAGGGAACCGTCGGACCTGCCCGGAATTGGGTCTGAACAGTTTTACAATTGCCATCTTCTGCCATAGTCATAGTTTACCGATTTACTCTCAAATTACATTTTTTTCCTTTTTTTTTCACTGATTGTTCACACGTTAACATCTTGAGTAGTAGCGGATGTTTCTATTCTTGGTTCACGCTCGGCGTTGGCCTGTTTAACAAGTTTCCTAATCAATACATCTGACGAATTGGTCAGATATCGCGCAGCTGTTTGAGGTATGAATAATTGAATTTCCATACAATTGTTTTTTAAATTCTGCTCTAATATATTTAAAGTAATCAAATATTGTAATAAAATAATTTTTTTTTGGTGATAATTAAATTGTTTATTTGATTTCAACGTTCGCAATAGGTAGTGTAGCGATTTTCCCTCCACTCTCAATAGTCTTGTTTGGTTGTGATTAAGTGGTGTACGACTGTTTGTGTTCTTGAAGATTCATAATGCCCGCCGCTGATAAGATTGACGTTCTGGACAGGTCCAGCTCTTGTGCAGTAAGAAGTAGTAGTAGTAAATAGTGCCGGCTGACGTAAAAATCCTCACTCGGTGTAACCACCTCTTCCATGATATCTGCCTCAACGACTGGTTGCTGCAGAATGGTACCTGCCCGATTTGTCGAGCCGCTTGCGAACGTGCCGACTTACAGAGGTTACCTCGAGGGATGGAAAAAACTAATGATACAGTAGTGCCACCACCACCATGACCAGTGACACGCTCTATTACCGCAGGTTGGCAACGTCGTTCCAGTACCGGAAATCAACCCTCGTCCACTCCCTTGGCAATCCGTCTCCCACCATCTCGACTAACCGATGAAGTACGAGTGAATATAGCTCAACGATCTCCCATACATGGTCCGGCACCTGAAGCTTGGTTTCCTCCAGCACCCACTGCAGTATCGCCCACCACCCCGCGTCATCAAACGGTTCATTCCAGAAATCATACGCCAGTAAATGCGTTTGTGCAAAATAATGTACCAGTACCACCAGTGTTTGCTGAGCCTCATCCTGCTCTTGCTCCAGCCAGAATACGAACACATCTCGAACAGCACTCTAACACCATTAGAAATTGGAACGTAACGTTCTCAGGTAGACCCGACGGTCTAGATGTTGAAGCGTTCCTCTTCAGAATAGAGCGGCTGACAGAGATGTGTTTAAATAGCGATTTTACTATTGTCACCCGCTGTCTGTACCTGTTGTTCACAGATCGAGCAGCTGATTGGTTCTGGAGATATTTTCGCCAGAACCGACAGCTTATTTGGACTGACTTGTGTCATGCTCTGCGAATAGAATTTCAGGACCGGCAGACGGACGAAGAAGTTAAGGAGCGGATGAGGGCCAGGAAACAGCGGCCCACTAAATTGTTAAACGAATTCTTACAATCAATTTATCGACTGGCAGATAAACTACGAGTACCGATGCCGGATGTGGAGTTGTTCTCCTTGATTCGCAACAACTTACGATTGGAAATTAGAAGGGAGCTGCTATATGTCACCATTTATGGACTGGACCATCTGCGCCAGCTCTGCCGTGATCACGAAAAATTATGGGCCGAGTCAATAACCAGACCGCGAGATTATAATATTAGACCGTCTAGACCGGTGTCAGAAGTGGACTTGGGTCATGAATTCTCACAAATTCAAATTAGCGAATTGCCAACTGAAGCGATACCAATTACATCCAACGAACTCGCGGCAATACAGCCTGCCCCTAATATGAAACGAATAACCAGTTCAACGATTTGTTGGAACTGTAAACGACCAGGTCATCGGTGGCACGATTGTCGTGAATCACAGCGATTGTTTTGTTGGGGATGTGGAAAGGACGATGTATTATGTCCGAACTGTGAAAATTGTCGGGGAAACCGAAGGGGGGCCAGAATCCCAACACCTTTTCTCGCTCCCAGGACACATCTTAGACTCATCTGAGCCTCAAATTAGGTTGTCTCCTGATCCTTCGAATATTTCATCAACTAGTCCCAATAACCTATTAGTACACGATACACTGTTGAGCCGAGCTTCAACATCCAATTTGATAGAACACTCTTGGAATACTCTACTCGTAAGTATTTCAATCAGAGACGAAACAGATAATAATTCCATTATCATCACCCCTGAAACACCGATTATAAATGCGACTTTTAATGATTGGGTATCCACTCATGATCCTAATGTGAAATTATTGAAACGAACACCCGTGCATACTGAACCACAACCATTGTATACCAAAACCAAATCTTTCCAACAGCGATTGAACGAATACCTGAAGATACGTTCGAATATATTTATCGATGCATTATCGCCTTTGAAACCTCCATCGCGCTCTGCACTCCGTTCTCGTATTTATTGGCAACAACGACATTTGTTTAAATCCAAAACCATTTCCTCCATTATGAAATTGGCCAACGATGTGAGATCTTATGCCACAGTGTCAATATTGGGTAAACAACATACTGGACTGTTGGATAGTGGAGCGTCTTTGACTGTAATTGGTGGTGATTTTGCTAAAGAAATCGTACAGACTCCAGACCTTCTGACTTATTCTTCTGCAGTAGTCCGTACTGCCGATGGGCAAAGACAGAAGATCTTGGGGTTTGTAACAACAAAGATCTCATTTATGAACCAAGTCAGAACCCTGGACGTATTCGTCATCCCGTCTTTAACTCAAAATCTATATCTAGGTATAGATTTCTTTAATGCTTTTGGCTTGTTTAACCCAATATTTAGCTTACCTACATTTTCGACTACGGAGTCAGTAATTTCAGAATTGTCTATGGACAAACAGGAACGCTTACAAAACACTATCCAACTACCAACTACCTTCATTTTCAAAAATGGGTCTGGGTCGAACACATTTGATAGAACATGTGATTGATGTGGGGACTGCAGCTCCCATCAAGCAACGTCACTACCCAATCTCGCCCGCCATTGAGAAACTGATGGGAGAAGAACTGGATAGAATGTTATCTCTGGGTATTATAGAGGTTTCAAACAGTCCATGGTCAAGTCCTGTGGTTTTAATTCGCAAACCTGGGAAGAATCGTCTTTGTTTGGATAGTAGAAAGGTCAATACAGTTACTAAAAAGGATGCTTACCCCCTTCCACAGATAGATGGAATCTTGAGTCGTCTGCCACAGAGTAATTTCATTTCCAGTTTGGATCTGAAAGACGCTTTTTGGCAGATACCTCTAGAGAAACACTCCCAAGAGAAAACTGCTTTTACGGTCCCAGGGCGGCCATTGTATCAGTTCGTAAGAATGCCTTTCGGACTGTGCAATGCGCCGCAAACGATGACTAAATTGATGAACCAAGTAATTCCTCCACATCTCAAGTCGTGCGTCTTCGTATACTTGGATGATCCTTTAATAGTTACCGATACCTTTGAGGCCCATCTGAAACTGTTAGAAGATATCTCCCAGTGTCTTAGACGTGCGAACTAGACGATAAACGTGGAAAAAAGTAAGTTTCTCTTGCCGGATGTAAAATATTTGGGATATGTCGTGGGAGGTGGTAAGCTAAAAATTGATCCTGATAAAACTCAGGCCATTTCCGAATTTCCTACACCGCGTACGTCCAAACAGATTCGACGATTCCTGGGTATGGCGGGTTATTATCGCCGTTTTATATCTGATTTCTCTGCTATGTCCTCTCCAATATCAGATTTGTTGAAGAAAAATTCTAATAAATTCGTATGGACCCCAGAAGCTGAAATAGCATTTATAAATCTCAAAAATGCTCTCAACCCCGACTATACTAAGCCTTTTGCTCTCCAGTGCGACGCTAGTAATGACGGTATAGGCTGTGTATTACTTCAGTGCGACATGGACGGTATGGAACATCCCATAGCGTACATGTCCAAGAAACTAAATTCTGCGCAACGCAATTACTCCACTAGTGAGAAAGAGTGTCTAGCCGCCGTACTGGGAGTAAAGAAATTTAGAGCGTATTTCGAGGGTCAGGCCTTTAAGATCATAACTGACCATGCTTCGTTAAAATGGTTAATGCAACAAAAAGACCTTTCTGGTCGATTGGCTCGTTGGAGCTTGAAATTGCAGGGTTACGTCTTTGATATTGAGTACCGAAAAGGAAAATTAAATACTGTTCCTGACACTCTATCGAGACGTGACTCTGTCGATATCATTTCTGAACTATGTCCAGTGCCTGAATTAGATCTTAATTCCTCTTTCTTCAACACTTCTCAATATTTGGAGTTGGTAAATCTGGTTACCGAAGCAGACGGTACATTGCCTGATCTGAAAGTAATTTCTGGTCGGGTTTATAAACGATTGGCTTGTCTAGATCTTGATATTCCTTCAGAGGGTGAGGTTTGGAAATTGTGGTTACCTGAGGAATACACTGACGAGTGTATTGCAAGGGCCCACAATCCTCCTACCTCATCTCATGGAGGTCTAGCAAAAACCCTGTATAATATTCGTAAATTTTACTATTGGCCTCGCATGTATACCCAGGTTAAATCGTACATAGGAAATTGTAAGACCTGCAAAGAAATCAAAGCGACTAATGTTCCACTTCGTGCTCCCATGGTGTCTCAGATGAAAACAGAACAAATTGGTCAGCGATTATATATCGATATTCTTGGCCCTTATCCTCGTTCAAAGGCCGGGAATATCGCTATTCTTGTAGTATTAGATCATGTTACTAAATATCCATTTTTATTTCCTTTACGGAAACTAACTGCTGAACCAATTTGTCATCTATTGGCTACCAATGTCTTTCACGTATTTGGTTGTCCAGAGGTGGTAGTGTCCGATAATGGGACCCAATTCAAATCTAAATTGTTTGAGGATTTCATGGCGAAGCACGGAGTGAAACACACCTTATTAGCCTCATATTCACCTCAAGCTAATGCTTCTGAACGGGTAAATAGAAGTGTTTTATCTGGTATTCGAGCCTATTTAAAGGAGGAGCATTCTAAATAGGATCTGCACTTGAGCAAGATCGCTTGTGCACTACGTTGTTCTCTTCACCAAACTCTTAAATGTTCCCCATATTTCGCAATGTTTGGAATACCTATGGTGACTCATGGTTCGTCATATGAATTGCTGAGACGACTGAATAGTCTACATGACCCAGGTGAAACGATTCTGCGTCCTGACTACCTCAATAAGATCCGGACTCGAATTCTGGATTTAACTGCCGAAGCATTTGTCAAGAGTGCTGAAAGATAAAATTTACGAGCTCGAGTAACTTTGTTTAAACCAGGTGATACGGTGTTCCGAAGGAACTTTATTTTGAGTGACGCCGGTAAGAAATTATCTGCTAAACTTGCACAGAAGTTTATTGAGACCAGAGTAATAAGGTTGGTAGGTGGCGCCGCCTACGAACTGGAAGACCTGGTTTCTAAACGTAGAGGTGTTTATCATTCCAAGGACATTCGCGCCTAACATCGGTAATATTTTTTTTTGTCAGTATGATAATAACTTTCGCTTGTGTTTCACAGCCATTGTAGGTCAAGAATATCGACGACCATGAAATATGAAGGTGGTTTCGTTTTGAATTAACAGTTCAGCGAATGTGTATCAACTTTGGTGTTCAGGTCTTGTTTCAAATTTTTTTTTGTTTTGACTATTTGCAAGCAAAAATTCCGAGATTGCACGTATTGAATGTGGTTCAATCAGTTACTTTGAAGCTGTGTGAACAGCCTTCAGAACCACCAAGTCGGATGCGTATAATGTGTAGCCCGGCTAGCGTAGTCGGAGAAGCATGAGACTCTTGTTAGTTCAGGTGTGGGTTTCGAGCCTGCATAACGTAACAACGGAGTTGTGTAGGGTATTTCATTAAAGGAGTCGGTCCAATGATATTTTACTTTTCGATCTTGTAGCAGATTGAATAATTTTTTTTTGACTTTAGAGTCTCGGGAACCCCCAGATCTGCCCGAAATTGGGTCTGGAAGATTTTAGTTATCCATCGCTTGCAATAGAGTAGAATACCGTTTTTATCGTTACCCCTCCAAAATGTTTTTTTTTTGTATAATCATAGATACTTTGTTACTTTGTTTCTGCTAAGACTGGGCTATGTAATACCGATCGATTTGATTGCTAATTTGTAGAACATTGAAGTGCCTCACCATACTAATATGGATATACAAGGTCTATTTGCGACCAGTCTATGCCTTTTTCAACTTCTTTTTGGACGGGAATTTTCTTCCAAAAAGGACTTGTTCTGTAATGGAAGAATGCGTGAACCCAGTGTATTGTAGTCTCAGATTTATTAGTTTTCATTTTTTTTATTAACATGTACCGCTCATAATAGTTTCCCATCCATTCACCTTCAATAGCCATATTTCTATAGTCCCCGTAACCCCTAGTTTTCTTATTCCTCCTAAAGCTTACTTAAATTTTCAATAGCTGGACAGACATATTTGAAAAAGAATTGAGCCAATAACACTGATTTTATTTATTAATTAATATAATATAATATTGGTTACTTTGAATTAATTAATAATTTTCTTTAAATATCATCCATATAAACATTAAAATTTAATCTAACAACACCCTAAAATTGACGCGCGCTACGTTTCCATTCGAGTATTTTCAATATACTACTTGAATTTGAAGTTTCTAAACACCAACCGTAATTAACCAATGAAGTTTTCAAACCTCATAACAGCTGTGCGTATTTTTTCCAATCGTCAACATACCAAGAATTACTATCTTGCTTTGTTAAAATATTCGATTTATCTTTGTATGAATGTAATATTTTGCTTCAAACAATCTTTCCGTTATGGAACTGAACTTCACTGTACTGATATAGTAGATTGTATTTTCGTAATACCTAAACATCATAACATCGATCGAACTTGCATTTAATTCATTTTAAAATCAATGATAAATGTTATTGATGTATCGGAAATATTTGGTATCACAAACTTATTTTTGTGCAATAATATCAAACGGTTTTGTATAACTATAAAAAGTTCCCAACAATTAAAAAACCTGATGGAAATTAATTATCTTCCATCTAAAACACTGTATTCGAGGTATTGCGAGACTAAAAATTTTGGCTATATAATAAGCCACTGTAAAATTGTTCTTTTTTATTCTATTACAATTGGATTCGGGCGTTTGACGTCTCTTGGTCTACCATTCGCAAATAATTAAAAACATATGATCGAGAATCACTGTCAAAGCCGGGAAAATTTGGTTAAAAATTTGTGTTTAATAGTTTAAACAAAACGAAATCATATTGTTTTCTAGTTAGTGCTGTTAATATTAAATGTTAGTAGTGTGTTTCGTTAAAAATTCGTGAAATAACCTAGTTAGATTAATTAGAGAAATTCCTATAATGGAGATATAGCGTAATGGTAGCCATATTTTTTTTCATTCGTGTTTTTTGTTGATCGTGTTAGTAAAATATAAATTAATTACTGAGTGATGTGTTAACGTCGTGGTCGAGTAGTGTTCTAAAATAACGCCGGACAGTGGTAAAACGTATATAATTGCCTCACGAAAACCAATCATTTAAATGCAAAGATAAGTCCATCGATTAGATTCGCAGGTATAATTATACACCGCGCGTGCTATTAGGTCAAATACAAAGTAAGGAAATTTATAAATTGTTGGTTATGGTTGACCTAGAATGATCGTGAGTTTATTATCAAATACTTACTTTCTTAATCCTCTGTCATAATTTAAAAATCCATACAAAAGTAAAATTAAAATATGACTAAGATCAAACTCTGATTCATCTACTGAAAAGTCTAGAGTTTTTATTGTGTGTTAGTTAGATTGAGGCATAAACTTTTATACTAGTTAACAATAGTAAATTTGTTTTATATAACGGCATGTGTGATACGAAAACCCTCAAGATAAATATTATAAGGAATCTGTAAATCAAATTGAGTCGGCTGTGTTAATTAAGTTAGTAGTGTTAACTAAAGGAAATTACAAACAAAAAAAAATAATAAACAAGAAAACAGTACAAATGATAATAAAATGTTTTAAACCTAACTACCGTCAGGCTGAATTCTTTCGTTCTTTATTGGGTGCTCGATAATAATTTCGGACCTCGCTGCATACAATCTGGGTCCGTATCAGAGTGAGTCCAGCTGAATTAATCTAGTGAAAGTTGTATGTGGGGTGGATGGCAGGTTGGATGGACTTGTTCCCGTTCAGAAGTAATTTAAAATAAAAACAAAAAATTCAACCCCGACACTGGAGAATGGATCTTTTCAATAACTATTGAGTTGGTATCCGATAACCAATGAGGCTGAGGTAACGGTGTCGTATAAACATACAGGTGAGTCATTTTGTTGTATATATATATATATTATACCTACTGTGTCCGAGAGTTGTTGAGGGTTGCGTAGAGTTGATTTGATTGTGGCTTGCCAAGGTGTGATCAAGTGATTCAGAGATCCGCCAATTTTTTCCCAAATAGATTTGCTTAGTATTCACCCAAGTAACCAACATTTTTATCTAATAACATTCTTATACTTAATGTGAATGCAACCTAAATTTATGTCTACATATTAATTACATCACATAGGAATTGATGCTTCAATTCATCATAGATAGAACATTTGGTTGGATTTACTCCATCATCAATGAGTTATTTAAGTTTAACTTCCCACCTCGGAAGATATTTAATCAAAGTGATCATGTTCACTTTGAAACCATGCAACAACCGATTGAAATTGTTAATGTTTTATGCTTCTTGAGTTTTTTGAAAATAAAGTATATCCGTCGCACAGTCTTTACAAGTTACGGCCAAGACTTATAATTAGTAAACCTTGGGCCAAAATGAAATCAATGCAATTTTACCTTCGTTAGTTTGTAGGACAAACGAGAAGCGATTAGAATAGGAGGAATGATTAATTTTTTTTTGATTTTATTTTTTTTAAAGCAACAAAAAAAAATCATTACCCACTAAATTGAAATCTTTTTTTTTTATTTCGATTTAGGTGTTCGCCACAACTAATTATTGTTTAGTGTGTCAAATACTAATTGTAATTTCAATGTATAACCTTTACCGTCATATGGATTATAAGATATAGTTATATATCGGATGATTAAATGATTTTTATTGTGTCAAATACTAATTTTAATTTCAATGTATAATTTTTACCGTCATATGGATTATAAGATATAGTTATATATCGGATGATTAAATGATTTTTATTGTGTCAAATACTAATTTTAATTTCAATGTACAATTTTCACCGTCCTATGGGTTCTAAGATATAGTTATATATCGGATGATTAAATGATTTTTATTGTGTCAAATACCAATTTTAATTTCAATGTATAATCTTTACCGTCATATGGATTATAAGATATAGTTATATATCGGATGATTAAATGATTTTTATTGTGTCAAATACCAATTTTTAATTTCCATGTCTAATTTTTACCGTCATGTGGATTATCAGATATAGCCATATATCGGATGATTAAATGATTTTTATTGTGTCAAATACCAATTTTAATTTCAATGTATAATCTTTACCGTCATATGGATTCTAAGATATGGTTATATATCAGATGATTAACTGATTTTCATTGAGCCCAGTGCTAATTTTAATTTGGGAGTACTAGGCCACTGTAACCCTTAGGGATCATATTATTTCTACCTGTTTGCGCATGGATGAAGGGGAGGGGAGGTGTGGGAGGATGTGAGCGTGCATGATGTGTGGGAGTGTGGGCGTCTGAGAGTGATTGTGGGGGGGTTTGGACGCGCTGATCGTAGGTCTTTCGCAAACGGGGTCGCCAGAGTCTCCATTTTCCATTTGTATTTTTTTTTCATTTCTGTGACGTTTCGTAAATAGCGTACATTTCTGTATTTGTGCTGAAGTAGCAGGGTTTCTTAATCGTTCCCATGGGCTGAAGCTAGCTTGGGGCAAGAAAATAAATCTCGCTAGGTACGCTTCCTGCAATGCCATTCTCATTGGTTCGCCATTGAGAAAGCGTTTCATTACAATATATATATATATATATATATATATATATATATATATATATATATATATATATATATATATATATATATATATATATATATATATATATATATATATATATATATATATATATATATATATATATATATATATATATATATATATATATATATTATATATATATATATATATATATATATATATATATATATATATATATATATATATATATATATATATATATATATATATATATATATATATATATATATATATATATTTATATATATATATATATATATATATATATATATATATATATATATATATATATATATATATATATATATATATATATATATATACATATATATATGTTGGAGCTTGAAATTGCAGGGTTACGTCTTTGATATTGAGTACCGAAAAGGAAAATTAAATACTGTTCCTGACACTCTATCGAGACGTGACTCTGTCGATATCATTTCTGAACTATGTCCAGTGCCTGAATTAGATCTTAATTCCTCTTTCTTCAACACTTCTCAATATTTGGAGTTGGTAAATCTGGTTACCGAAGCAGACGGTACATTGCCTGATCTGAAAGTAATTTCTGGTCGGGTTTATAAACGATTGGCTTGTCTAGATCTTGATATTCCTTCAGAGGGTGAGGTTTGGAAATTGTGGTTACCTGAGGAATACACTGACGAGTGTATTGCAAGGGCCCACAATCCTCCTACCTCATCTCATGGAGGTCTAGCAAAAACCCTGTATAATATTCGTAAATTTTACTATTGGCCTCGCATGTATACCCAGGTTAAATCGTACATAGGAAATTGTAAGACCTGCAAAGAAATCAAAGCGACTAATGTTCCACTTCGTGCTCCCATGGTGTCTCAGATGAAAACAGAACAAATTGGTCAGCGATTATATATCGATATTCTTGGCCCTTATCCTCGTTCAAAGGCCGGAAATATCGCTATTCTTGTAGTATTAGATCATGTTACTAAATATCCATTTTTATTTCCTTTACGGAAACTAACTGCTGAACCAATTTGTCATCTATTGGCTACCAATGTCTTTCACGTATTTGGTTGTCCAGAGGTGGTAGTGTCCGATAATGGGACCCAATTCAAATCTAAATTGTTTGAGGATTTCATGGCGAAGCACGGAGTGAAACACACCTTATTAGCCTCATATTCACCTCAAGCTAATGCTTCTGAACGGGTAAATAGAAGTGTTTTATCTGGTATTCGAGCCTATTTAAAGGAGGAGCATTCTAAATGGGATCTGCACTTGAGCGAGATCGCTTGTGCACTACGTTGTTCTCTTCACCAAACTCTTAAATGTTCCCCATATTTCGCAATGTTTGGAATACCTATGGTGACTCATGGTTCGTCATATGAATTGCTGAGACGACTGAATAGTCTACATGACCCAGGTGAAACGATTCTGCGTCCTGACTACCTCAATAAGATCCGGACTCGAATTCTGGATTTAACTGCCGAAGCATTTGTCAAGAGTGCTGAAAGATAAAATTTACGAGCTCGAGTAACTTTGTTTAAACCAGGTGATACGGTGTTCCGAAGGAACTTTATTTTGAGTGACGCCGGTAAGAAATTATCTGCTAAACTTGCACAGAAGTTTATTGAGACCAGAGTAATAAGGTTGGTAGGTGGCGCCGCCTACGAACTGGAAGACCTGGTTTCTAAACGTAGAGGTGTTTATCATTCCAAGGACATTCGCGCCTAACATCGGTAATAATTTTTTTTTGTCAGTATGATAATAACTTTCGCTTGTGTTTCACAGCCATTGTAGGTCAAGAATATCGACGACCATGAAATATGAAGGTGGTTTCGTTTTGAATTAACAGTTCAGCGAATGTGTATCAACTTTGGTGTTCAGGTCTTGTTTCAAATTTTTTTTTGTTTTGACTATTTGCAAGCAAAAATTCCGAGATTGCACGTATTGAATGTGGTTCAATCAGTTACTTTGAAGCTGTGTGAACAGCCTTCAGAACCACCAAGTCGGATGCTTATAATGTGTAGCCCGGCTAGCGTAGTCGGAGAAGCATGAGACTCTTGTTAGTTCAGGTGTGGGTTTCGAGCCTGCATAACGTAACAACGGAGTTGTGTAGGGTATTTCATTAAAGGAGTCGGTCCAATGATATTTTACTTTTCGATCTTGTAGCAGATTGAATAATTTTTTTTTGACTTTAGAGTCTCGGGAACCCCCAGATCTGCCCGAAATTGGGTCTGGAAGATTTTAGTTATCCATCGCTTGCAATAGAGTAGAATACCGTTTTTATCGTTACCCCTCCAAAATGTTTTTTTTTGTATAATCATAGATACTTTGTTACTTTGTTTCTGCTAAGACTGGGCTATGTAATACCGATCGATTTGATTGCTAATTTGTAGAACATTGAAGTGCCTCACCATACTAATATGGATATACAAGGTCTATTTGCGACCAGTCTATGCCTTTTTCAACTTCTTTTTGGACGGGAATTTTCTTCCAAAAAGGACTTGTTCTGTAATGGATAGCCTGGAAGAATGCGTGAACCCAGTGTATTGTAGTCTCAGATTTATTAGTTTTCATTTTTTTTATTAACATGTACCGCTCATAATAGTTTCCCATCCATTCACCTTCAATAGCCATATTTCTATAGTCCCCGTAACCCCTAGTTTTCTTATTTTTCCTAAAGCTTACTTAAATTTTCAATAGCTGGACAGACATATTTGAAAAAGAATTGAGCCAATAACACTGATTTTATTTATTAATTAATATAATATAATATTGGTTACTTTGAATTAATTAATAATTTTCTTTAAATATCATCCATATAAACATTAAAATTTAATCTTACAACACCCTAAAATTGACGCGCGCTACGTTTCCATTCGAGTATTTTCAATATACTACTTGAATTTGAAGTTTCTAAACACCAACCGTAATTAACCAATGAAGTTTTCAAACCTCATAACAGCTGTGCGTATTTTTTCCAATCGTCAACATACCAAGAATTACTATCTTGCTTTGTTAAAATATTCGATTTATCTTTGTATGAATGTAATATTTTGCTTCAAACAATCTTTCCGTTATGGAACTGAACTTCACTGTACTGATATAGTAGATTGTATTTTCGTAATACCTAAACATCATAACATCGATCGAACTTGCATTTAATTCATTTTAAAATCAATGATAAATGTTATTGATGTATCGGAAATATTTGGTATCACAAACTTATTTTTGTGCAATAATATCAAACGGTTTTGTATAACTATAAAAAGTTCCCAACAATTAAAAAACCTGATGGAAATTAATTATCTTCCATCTAAAACACTGTATTCGAGTTATTGCGAGACTAAAAATTTTGGCTATATAATAAGCCACTGTAACATTGTTCTTTTTTATTCTATTACAATTGGATTCGGGCGTTTGACGTCTCTTGGTCTACCATTCGCAAATAATTAAAAACATATGATCGAGAATCACTGTCAAAGCCGGGAAAATTTGGTTAAAAATTTGTGTTTAATAGTTTAAACAAAACGAAATCATATTGTTTTCTAGTTAGTGCTGTTAATATTAAATGTTAGTAG
Source organism: Diogma glabrata (assembly GCA_963693315.1). Lineage (NCBI taxonomy): Eukaryota > Metazoa > Arthropoda > Insecta > Diptera > Cylindrotomidae > Diogma > Diogma glabrata. Next base: position 23,322 of record CAVNZG010001708.1, read on the forward strand.
TGTGTTTCGTTAAAAATTCGTGAAATAACCTAGTTAGATTAATTAGAGAAATTCCTATAATGGAGATATAGCGTAATGGTAGCCATATTTTTTTTCATTCGTGTTTTTTGTTGATCGTGTTAGTAAAATATAAATTAATTACTGAGTGATGTGTTAACGTCGTGGTCGAGTAGTGTTCTAAAATAACGCCGGACAGTGGTAAAACGTATATAATTGCCTCACGAAAACCAATCATTTAAATGCAAAGATAAGTCCATCGATTAGATTCGCAGGTATAATTATACACCGCGCGTGCTATTAGGTCAAATACAAAGTAAGGAAATTTATAAATTGTTGGTTATGGTTGACCTAGAATGATCGTGAGTTTATTATCAAATACTTACTTTCTTAATCCTCTGTCATAATTTAAAAATCCATACAAAAGTAAAATTAAAATATGACTAAGATCAAACTCTGATTCATCTACTGAAAAGTCTAGAGTTTTTATTGTGTGTTAGTTAGATTGAGGCATAAACTTTTATACTAGTTAACAATAGTAAATTTGTTTTATATAACGGCATGTGTGATACGAAAACCCTCAAGATAAATATTATAAGGAATCTGTAAATCAAATTGAGTCGGCTGTGTTAATTAAGTTAGTAGTGTTAACTAAAGGAAATTACAAACAAAAAAAAATAATAAACAAGAAAACAGTACAAATGATAATAAAATGTTTTAAACCTAACTACCGTCAGGCTGAATTCTTTCGTTCTTTATTGGGTGCTCGATAATAATTTCGGACCTCGCTGCATACAATCTGGGTCCGTATCAGAGTGAGTCCAGCTGAATTAATCTAGTGAAAGTTGTATGTGGGGTGGATGGCAGGTTGGATGGACTTGTTCCCGTTCAGAAGTAATTTAAAATAAAAACAAAAAATTCAACCCCGACACTGGAGAATGGATCTTTTCAATAACTATTGAGTTGGTATCCGATAACCAATGAGGCTGAGGTAACGGTGTCGTATAAACATACAGGTGAGTCATTTTGTTGTATATATATATATATTATACCTACTGTGTCCGAGAGTTGTTGAGGGTTGCGTAGAGTTGATTTGATTGTGGCTTGCCAAGGTGTGATCAAGTGATTCAGAGATCCGCCAATTTGTTCCCAAATAGATTTGCTTAGTATTCACCCA